>MU225860.1:1548603-1560301 GCA_018584345.1 Thuja plicata
AATATATATTATAAATACATATAGATATATATAAGGTGATACATAAATTTTTAAAATATAATTATATGTCATATGATAATTTTTAATATTTTTAAAATATTTAATTAAACATCTATCAAATGACAATCAAATGTATTAGAAGAATTTGTAAATAAAGGGTGAAAATTGATTACTTGAAAAATGAAAAAGGAGTAGAGAGATATGTATCTAAACCATCATCCTTATAATAAATATCTCACTGTCTCTTCCTGTATATCTATATCTCCTTCTTTCTCTTTTTATATGTTCATTAAAGTATACAAAAAATTATTATTACTATTATATTGAATTCTCACAAACATACCCACATACGTACATACATACATACATACATACATTCTATTTGATATATCAACCTACATATAATTACCTTTTTTGGTACAAGCGCTAATTACCAATAGGCTATATAGCGTGGGGTTTTCACTAAAACCTGTCTCACATTTGAAATAGGTACCGTTAAACAATTTGAAGATAGTTGTTTGCTGTTGCGTTGGGCATCTCATGCCTGCAAAAATTTTCGTCTACTCAAACTTGAACTGCATTTAATATCATCAAGTAAAAATTCATTGAAATCAAATAAAATCCAATCTCCCAGATTTTAAATAGACCATCAAATCATATTAATTTCTTTCTTGTTTTTACGCTCCTTGCTTTTCCCTCACCGTTTGGTTGATGCTGAAGTAGTGAAAACATTTAAAGAAAAATTATTCAAGATTCATGTTTGCATTGGATTGGTTCTAAATATTGACACTGTCTAGAATGTGATCAGGGCTTTCGATGTTTACAGCGACATGAGAAATTGTCAAAACAAAGAGCAGGAGCACTAAAAAGTAATAATGAGAAGAGAAATGTTTAAAAATTAATAGGTCATTTTATAAATTTCAGTTCAATTCTAGATGCATATCCTAATTTTGTAGGATTCATAATAGGTGCATTTCTTGCTATGTGCAAGCACTACTCTTGAGTTTTAAATTGTGATTTTTTAGTTCATTTTCAATATGCATGCCGCTTCAAAATGAAAGAAAATATTTTTGGAGAATTGAAATTGTCTTGGAAGAAACTCTAAAAAAAAGGTGGGGAATTTTTTAAGTGTATTTTTAGCAAATGCTTGTATGAAGGATGCTCTTCATTTTTGTATGAATGTATTTTGAAGAGTCCATATGTTTCAAGTTTTGAGCTAAGAATTTGACCTACTGCTTCAATATGGAAAGTTGATAGTATATGTATAGAAAATTACTAAATTAGAAATCTTATATGATTGAGATCATTAATCTAAACAGACAAAAGTAGCAAAATTCATTAACTTGGGCTAACTATTACACATGTGGAAAATAAACATTTGATTCATTTTGTATGTCTTTTTTTTTATGCATAAGAGGCCAAAGCCGAAAGAGATATATTAATCTTAAATATAACATAAAAATTTAAACTATAGTCCAAAGACATTTGGTGGCTATATGCCTAAACCAAAATGAAGAACATAAATGCTCCAACCACTAAAACTTAACAGTCTAATAGTAAGCCCCCACAGAGTTCTTAAGCAAACTTTAAAACATGAAAATATGAGCTAAAAAGGCAAAAAGATCAGAGGCACTTAGCTCTATGTCATGTTACGAGGATGAAGAGGATCCCTCCTCATTGCTGGCATCTGAGGCAGCCTCGTCTGATTCATCATGGTCATCACAATTGTATTGATCTAAATCATGTTTGTCCCCTACCTCATCCTCATTCTGATCTGCATCCTCCTCTACATCCTCAACGTCAACCTCCTCAACATCTGTGTCATCCTCCTCATTTTTGGAGGAATCTTTGCTTTCTAGGTCGTCCAACTTTTCCTCAAATTTGTATTGATATACCCACCAAAGATCTTCATCGAGATCATCACCAAAGGGTTCATCCAAACCATCCTCCAAGCCCAAGAATTTTGAAAGGAAGTCAATGCCTCTTTTCATCATAAATCTTCTAATTTGATGATCTTCCCACTCCAACCCCCATAGGATGAAGAGGCTTCTGGGAGGCCCACCATAGATATTTCTTCTTGTCTCCAAGCCAAAGCTTGGAAATAGTTCTCCTACAGTCATGATTATTGCTAAGTCCTAAGGAAATGGGGTGGTTAGCTCCTCATCGATGTTTATGATCGCCTCATGCAGGCCCACCAAATAATCTTCATTGAAAAGATGATGGCATAGTTCCTCTGCCATGACTTTACGAACCCCTGGTACAAAAATGCTAGCAAGAAAGCCCACACATATATCTGTATTTACTCTGAAGTGATGATTTGCGTTGAGAAAATTAATTCCCAAAATGTTCCTAACTACATGAAACACCAATCTATGGTGGTAATTGAAAACCTCTCGTAGCCTGGAAGACTCTATGGGGTTGTCAAAGGCATATTGTTCCACATTTGATCGTAGCTTGATCGGGGAGTCCATGGCTAGCTGAGTTGTGAAGGAATGAATCTCTGCAATGGAAATATGTCTTGCACTTCCAAGTATTCACAGACCAGACTATAGAGTGTGCTATACAAACATCGCTTATGGATCTACCCAAAAAAAAGGTGGTAAACCATGCAACTTGCAATCAATATGTACAATCCTTCCCCAAACTATCAATTATCCTACATTCTTTACACCACTTACGGCCCAAAATGGAGAAAACTTGAGTTCTTACTAATTTTAGCCCATAGGAAAGGAAACAATTATTTGGCTATACGGCGCGAGAAGATTATCTAATGGCAAGTTTCATTATCTGTCTTTGTCTATATTTAGCTTGAAGAATGACTTGCCCAAGTGTTCACTTTAAAAAGCTATCATCTGGACGAAATGACAACTTAACAGAAGCATCTATCAATGTCAGAGAGAAGAGGAAGGACTATCATCTATGCATAGTGACTACAAAAAGAGAACATTAAGTAATGTCAGAAGCAAGAGGCGGTGTCAGTATATTGTGATCTTAGCTACTTTAGTTGCTTGGCTAGTTACTCAAAATCCACGGGAACTAGATCTCAATTTCAATCTTGAATAGGTGGCTTCATAGCATCTAGGTCAATAACTGTATATATATATATATATATATTCCTGCTCATATTTCAGATGAAGTGTGATGTGACCATGATTCGCCCCCTCCCGCCAGTTCAAAATTTGAATTTGATATGGTCGTTGAACTGTGAAGTAAATGCTATGAGAGCTCACTCTGATTCTGAATCCATTGAAGACGTACAAGTGTACTTGAGAGTTATACCCACTGCTACCTGATTAGCTATCTCATCTTCCAAGTGGTTTCCCTCACGCTATATGTGGTTAACCATTGTAGATTCAAATTTATCTACCAATTTTAGAATGACCTCTAAAGTTACTTGCAATCTCCAATTCGGGGTAGTGCGGGTTCTAACTGCATTTAGCATAATCATAGAGTCACCTTCAATCTCCAATTTTCTCAATTTTAACTCTATTGCAAATGACAATCTAAAAAGTAATACTTTAAATTCTGCCATGTTACTGGTGTCTAATTCCCCTCACTGGAATGAATAATACATCCAGCCCCTAATGGACCTAGGTTGCCCTTAGAAGCCCCATCAAAGTTCAATTTGTACCAATCCTAAGGTGGAGTCGAACAAAGACAATTTTCTCTCAGCATTGCACTTGCTTTAAATCCTCTGCCTAATATTGTAGGAGACGTAAGACCAAACCAATACTTCAGCATTTTATCATCCCAACTGGTGTAGAACTTTTGTTGTGCACATTGAGATTGGATACGGGAGTTCGTTAATTCTACAATGGTTGCCTCAATTTTATTGGGTAGAGAAGCTAAATCCATTGATTTGTCTTAAAATATTCTTCTATTTATTTCTTTCCACAATTCCCAAATCAAAATGGAAGGGGAGATAACCCATAAATTACCACAAAGGCTTTCCTTAAAAGGTTGGCGCCAGGATGTGAAAAGAGATAAAATATCTCGAGGAAGAGTTGATGACCAACCTAATTTTGCACAGAGCCATTGCCAACATTCTGCGGAAAAGGGACATGAAAGCAGTAGATGATTTGTGTCTTCTTTATTATTATGACATAAAGTGCATATAGAAGGACCATGATATCCAACCTTCTTGAACCAATCAGTAGTGAGGACTCTGCCCTGAATTGCCTCCCAGGAGAATAATCCTGCCTTCGGAAGACATACCTTGTTCCAACATAATTGAATAGAGATCTAAGATTGGGTTTGTAGGAGAGCACCTGAAATAAGTCTATATCCATCCTTCACATTATATTCCCCTGATTTTGAACCATTCCAAATGATTTCATCCTTTCCCTGTTTAAGCAAAAAGAATATATCTTCAAGAATCTTGTTAAGATGTTCCAAGTCCATAGGGTCCAAGATAGGTTCTGCAAAATGATGCCAATGCCAAGAGCCATATGTATTGTTCACCGAGGAAGGTAAGAAGTAGTCTTTAACCAAGACCCCCCACTGATCTGAACACACTTTTCTAATCCTATTGGACCCCAAAAGTTTGTTAATGCTAGGATACCGCCCCCCCCCCCCCCCCCCCCCCCAAAGTCATCCCAACAAAGAGCTCTACTCCCATCTTTGATGTTTCAGGAAATGTGATCCTCAATAATTCCCCTAGGATCTTGAAATAAAATTCCAAATTCTGGATCCCCTGGGGAGTACCCTGACTCTGGCAACTTCAACGTCATTAAGGTTGTGGAAATATTTCCCTCTAATAATCCTTACCCATTTGAGATTTGGTTCTTTGATCATTTTCCAATAAAGCTTCACTCCAAGAGCCTGATTCTGCCAAAGTTGATTTTTGATCCCTGTAACCCCTGCCTCCACTGGTCTACATTTTTTATCCCATGATATGAGGGCAAATTTTATTTTAGTGTTCGTACCTTGCCAAAAGAATTTCCTGATGTTTTTTACAATGTCCATATTGCTACCCATTGGTAATGCAATGCAAGACATCAAATAAATGGGGATTACTTCCAAAGTAGCTTTAATCATGACAATTCTGCCTGCCCATGACAACCATTTGGATTTCCATGATTCCATTCTCCTGTCCATTCTTTCCCTGATAGGTTTCCAGACTGATGATGTTCTCAAAGCTTTGTCAATTGGGATTCCTAAGTATGAGCATGGAAGAGATCCGGTCTTGAAGTCCAATACCTTTATTATCGGATGCTGAATTTTCCTAATTTTCCTTTTAGTATGAAAGAAAAAAATTAGAGATTTTTCTTTATTAGCAGCTTGGCCTGAAGCTAATGGATAATTGGCTAAGATTTTGTTGATTTGCAAAGCCTCCCCAATGATGCCTTTTTTCCAAAAAGAAGAATGTCATCTGCAAATTGCTTATGAGTAACTGCCCTAACATTCGAGGTGAGTTCCACTCCACTGATTAAGCCCTGATTATGTAAACTGATAAATCTACACCCCAAGGCTTCTGCCATGACGATAAATAAGAAAGGAGAAAGGGGATCCCCTTACCTGATCCCATTAGAACCTTCGAAATAATCATGTGGATTGCCATTGATAAGGATGGAGAATTTGCGAGTAGATATGCAGTAATAAATTAAATTAATCCAGGCTTTAGAGAACCCAAATTTTTCCATACATTTGGCTAATAATATCTTTTTCAAACTCGATTTTCATGATGTTATTTTGTTAATAAGTTGTTGATTTTCCTTGTCAAAGTTGCATTGCCCCAAATAGAGAAAAATCCCAAGGCATGATAATTGTGATGCATTAACCTATTAGATGTATTGGGTTATGGTGTAGCTGACACTAACATTTGATAATTTCTAGATTCCATAGTTATGGTAGTATTTGACTTATTGGAATTTAATTATAGAAAATTTGCTTAAGCGAAAACATTTAGCCAATTATAATTAGTTCTGACTTAAAAAATCTCCTTGCAAATAGATTCGATTATGCATAGAAAACCAGAGTAAAAAAGTCTATCATTTTTCATATATGTTGCAGGCTTTGATGTGTACATGGCAAGGAGTCTTGTTTGAAGAATGAATTCTGACATACCATTGATAAGCTATCTCCTGTCAAAGAAACAATAAATCTGTCTTGGATTTTCATATCAGAGTGCCTATATCTCTTAGGCAAAGCATTACTAAAACCATATCAATTAACAAATTCACTTTAATAAAGAACACAATCCACTCCCATAGTGACTGATAAATTCCCCTATAACAAAGTTATCTCCTGATTTGAACGTGAGGATTCACTTACCATTTTTATTACAGGGGAGGATCCTCTTGAATGGAGGGACTTCAGTGATATGTTAGGAGATTATTCAAAGTATACTAAAGAATTTAACAAAATTATTATCATGCTTCCATGAAGGTAGAAAGCTATACCCTGATGTGAAATATCATAAAGGATATTGCAACATAGGCTGTTGTCTTTTTAAAATGTGATATAAAGAACATAACGTCAATAAGCAATAGCAATATTTAGAAAATAATAAGGTAATAATACCAATTCTAAGAGAATAATAAGGCAATTAAATTTTAGTTATTGTTTTTATTTTTTAAATTGAAGATCAACTAGAAGTTTCCTATAATGCTTTGTGGGTATGTTCAATTCAATTTTAAGTTTATGATATTAGCATCATTAAGCTTCTATAGTCCATATAATTTAGCTAATAGGCTATATAATATGATTTTTCAGCAGTAAACCTATCTCATGCCATAAAACCAGTATTCTGTCTGATATAGTATGCCAAAAACAAGCTCCGGTCGCTTAGAAAATCTGCCAAACAACTGTCAGAGATCAAAAATAACTTTGATTAGGTTTAATTCACTGATGGGACTCACAAATCCAATATCTCTAAAACCCCAATAGTTATAGATCTCATTTTGATTTAGTGTGAATAGATTGAAACAACTGTGGTAGGGAGACTCCTTTTGGTTTCACAGTGCTTCATCCATGTTAAAAGAAAAATGGAAGAAGCTTTCCTCAAGGAATGATCTTGTGTCACCATTGGAAACAGTATCAGTATTTTTAGAATAGGTTGAAGCAACACATATAGGGAGATTGGTTTTGGTTCATCTCCTTTAAAAAATTGTTATGAATTTTTCACTAAACTCTACCCATTTTCTCATTGACATTGTGAGGGATGATTTGTGCAGAATCTTGAGATAAGTCACTTGCCATAGTCTCAATGGGCTAGGTCATTTTTTATTTTGTATTCAACTTCAAATGTGTTGTCGACTACTAATAAATTAGACTATCATTAACAAATATTTTTGGACATTTGTTGGATTGCCATATTTGGTTTTCCTCTACAGTAAGACAGTAAGACTAATATTGATAAGGCAATAATGTGAAATTAATAAATTGTTTTGTAAAATTTGGCCATAAGATGAAAGTTGAAAAAAAATAAAGAATACTGCTTGAGTGGCCAACTTATTATCATATGCTTAGACTCTTTGTAATAAAAACTACTATGTTCCTTTGCATTGTGACTGTCACAAATTCAACGTTACTCAATATGAAAATTTGTAGACAACTTAGTAATCAATTCATATATGTTACCTTCAAAGATTCCAAGTTCTACATGCAGTAAGATCCCATGTAGCGTGACTTGAAGAAAAAGCAAGATATTTGTCACTATTTTTCATTGAAAACCATTGATCCTCTTATCAATTAAGATGTGTTTTTAAGGTTTTTTTTTTTTTGTGGAATTTTGTACCAAAAACTTATCACGTCCTCACTTTACAAACACATTTAATAGTACTTATAAAAAAATCCTGTTATTGTTGCTATGGATTGTTTGGAAACACATTTAACATTGCTATGGACAGTTTGGAAAATTGAATTATGAAGGTAAATAAGTGAAAACATCTGTATTGATTAATCGGGCGTAAGAAAATAAATTTACAAGGGATTGAGCTCTGGATAAATATGTGTCTCAAGCTTGATTGCATGTGAACTGTTTGACAAAATGTCTTATTGGTTGCAGGATGAGAATAGATAGAAAATAATTTAAATGGAACCATACCCCCTTCAAAGTTTGGCAGCATTTAAGATTTAGTTTAATACCCACCTTTGTTTTCTTAAGGCAGGCAATACAATTTTTTCATGGTCTATGTAAAAAAATGATTTTGGACATTTTTCCATGGTTAATGAGATTATATGTTTTACACATTTCCACTTTCTCTGATTATTATTATTTTTTAATTAGATAATACAATGTATTAGACTGTTTGTAGTACATATAAGCTGACGGGAAACATATGCATTGGTTCAACATATTTAATAAGCAATCTATTCATTCTTTTTTCTGATATGGTCATTTTGGTTCAACATATTAGTACCAAATCTATTCATTTTTTTTTTCTGATATGGTCATTTTAATTCTTGAGCATCACATCAAATATTGAACTGTACATGTTACATGCAGTTCTTTAGTGCCATAAACAATATTTTTTCAGAGCTTGTTATTTTATGAATTCCACCATATTTTATCATGTTAACGGAAAAAAAAAAAATCTAGTTAATGAACCTATCATTAACTATCATTGATCACTACAAGAGCCAGCATTTTCATGTTTGTATTTTATAAAGTCATTTAATTTTTGAAGAAAATATATTAGTAATACTATGCTACACAAAAGAAAAATTCTTGCTAAGAGTGAGAAACTTTTAGGTTGGCGTTTTCTGTGGAATCTTTTATGTTTTCAGCTTCTAGCCCGATGGAGGTTCAAGGGGTTTCAAATAGCTTGGTGGTTGCTGGTCCTAAGCCTCACCTTGGGTCATCTTCTGGATTGAAGGCATCGCACTCTAATACTTTTTATTCTGGGGAGTGTTATAAATTGAAGAAGGTGAATGGTTGTCTTCCACGCAGCCATGATCGGTTGGTCCTTGTTATTCCTCCTAAATCGGTAATGGAGGATGTTGATTATTGGAGCTGGCATGCTTTGATCTGTAAATTCCTTAGTATCTGCATTTCCTTGGCAGCGCTTGAGGCATGGATTCATCGCGCATGGAAAGTTGAGGGTGATCTCGAGATCATGCTTACTGCAAATAGTTATTTCCTGGTTGTCTTTACAAACATGGCGGACAAGAATCAGGTTTTTGAGGGAGGCCCACATTTTTATAATCATGTGGGATTGTTTTTCAAACCCTGGCATACTGGGTTTAATTCAGTGGAAGAGATGCCTTCCAAGGTTCTTGTGTGAGTTTGCCTGCCAAGGCTCCCTCTTGAGTTTTGGCCTGAAGATATTTTGAAACATATCATTTCTTTTTCTTGGAAAACCTACCGCAATTGCTCAAAAAACTTAGGATAAAAAGGTAATTTCATTTTCCCGCATATGTGTTGAGATTGATTTAAATAATCCACTTTTGAATTCTTTGGAAATTTGCTGCCCTGCACATTAAATTATATTTCATTAGCCCCCAAATCGTTTCTTTAAATGCACCCTTACGCAAATGCAACAGAACATCCAAAATCGGTGGGCTTGTGGGAAAGCTTTGTGTGTTAACAACTTGTGTCTGTGTCATATCTCTGAAATCAGATGGCTATGGCGGTTGAATCTCCATCAATAGGTAGAAACATCCCCAGGCGAGGGCATGTGAAAGCCGCCATTGCTGCTTCTCTCTATAAATCAGTAAAAGCACTTTTAAGGCCACAAAATAAGGTCTTTTAGGTTTTGCTCTGCCTCCTCTTCCTTGTTATTCTACATACATTACAGCAGATTGTTGGTGTGTTACTGCTTTCAAATATGTAAGGAAGTCCAGAAAAGGAAAGTGAAGTGAGTTATTTGGGATTTGGGAGAAGCATAATTTTGTGGGTTGCTTTGTTTCCTCTTTTGGGAGAACCTGATTTTCTTCAACAGTGGAGTGTAGGCAAGTTGTGGGTGTGCTTTGAAATATGCAGAAGCTAAAGAATCTGGATTATTTTTCATTTGGGAGAGCTTCTCAGAATTTCAAAAAGATCAAACCCATGGTTTACAGAGTACAAGACTTGGGTTACATCCCAAAAAAAATCTCGCTCACTTGTGGTTCTGCATCTATCTTTCCATTTTCAAAATTGTTGTAAACGACTATCATCTGTAAAGCTCCGAGCTTAAGAGAGATAATCAGTGCAATATAAATTTTTTTCCCATATGATTTCAAATGAGGAATATGACAATTTTATAAGTTGGAGTACTTTGTTTGTTCTCTTGTAAATAAACTCAATGAATTTAATGGAATGTGTCCATCTTAGCAAATTTGTTGGTTGAGATTTGTAGGAGGGGTTTTATTTCTTGTTGAGGCTTGGATGAAAGTAAAACCAACAATGTGTTGTGGAAAGCTCCCTTTGAGGACAGGCGCACGTGACATTTAAATTTGACAGACCTCCATTTTAAGCCAAAATTGAAATTAAATGGCACTTTGGAGTACTTAGCTTGAACATGGACTTCTATTTTGTTTTACTAAACGTGCAGTGGATAGTAGAAACCTTGTACTTCCCAGTTGAGAGGCTTTACCACTGATCTACCATCAATCTACCCATAAGTAAATTCTAATAAAAAACATTGTAAAGATTAACATGCAATCTAGAAAGAGAGTTGTCCGGCCCCAATATACACTGCCAAACCCCCCTTCACCAAGCTTATTTTCTATTCTAAAATTAGAGTGAAAATTCTCCATGGCTTTACGCTCCCGCTATATCTTCTGTAGATCAAAATAAAGATCAAATCTTTTCTTAAGCCTTGCAGAGAAATAAAATCACGTTAAAAAACACACAGTGAGGACATATGAGTAAAATATCTTACAAGGACTTATCACGCGATCCTCCACAGCAACATTTGAACAAAGCCATCAAATTAATGTAATCGATCAACAGAATTCAAAAATCTGCTATCTAATCATTTTTATTGAAAGGAGATCAAATTATAAAAAAATTGCTTTCAATTTCTAAATTTTCCTTGCAAGATGGAAATAACAATGGTGTTCTGTAACGCGATGTTTTCAGTAAATCCGCATCTTATTCATCGCTCAGTCTGCTTGTAATTTGCAACCAAGATATTGAATGGAGTTTAGATTGAGGTGATGTTTATTAAAACTTTCCCCAAAAATATACTGGTTTATAGGAATTACAGACCGTCCTTGGCCGACTGATTAAATAAATATTTAGGGGAAATGTGAATCTCAAGAATGTCGTGATTGTTGTGGATGCACAAAATAGATTGATGGGATGGCTTTAGATTGATGGGGTTCACAAAAACCCAAAATCAGAATATGATTTCAAACTCCATCTATTGGGTGGGAAGATAGTGTCGCCCATTTTGGTGCCTAAATCGTATTTTGGTTGAGGAACCTCAAATTCTAATTTAGACAACCAAACGACGGATTTGGCCAAAAAGCGGAAGTTTCGCACCCAATTCCGCCCCAATCCCACTAACCAAACAGGGCCGACATGACTGATCAAAATAAAGAGTGACTACGCATGCATTCTCGGCTATGGCTCGTGTTTCCTAGTCTCTTGATTCTTTGACGTCTGAGTGTTAGGTGTGGACGGTGGTCGTGGAAAGTTTGATGTGTGTGGGGAATGTTTGTTGTGTGTGGGGAAACTTAGTTGTGTGTGGTGAGGTTGTCGTGGGAGGGTTTTTTTTTTTTTTGTTTCGGGTGGTTTTTTGAGAGTTTTCTAGGTGTTTGCAAAGGTGCT
>MU225860.1:1560503-1576425 GCA_018584345.1 Thuja plicata
GATACTTTTTATTCTGGGGAGAGTTATAAATTGAAGAAGGTGAATGGTTGTCTTCCATGCAGCCATGATCATTTGGTCCTTGTTATTCCTCCTAAATCGGTAATGGAGGATGTTGATTATTGGAATCAGTAAATTCCTTAGTATCTACATTTCCTTAGTGGCGCTTGAGGTATGGATTCGTCACACATGGAAATTTAAGGGTGATCTCGAGATCATGCTTATTGCAAACAGTTATTTCCTAGTTGTCTTTACAAACATGGCGGACAGGAATCGAGTTTTTGAGGGAGGCCCATATTTTTATAATCACGTGGGATTATTTTTCAAACCCTGGCATACTAGGTTTAATTTAGCGGAAGAGATGCCTTCCAAGGTTCTTGTGTGGGTTCGCCTGCCAAGGCTCCCTCTTGAGTTTTGGCATGAAGATATTTTGAAACATATCATTTCTTTTCTTGGCAAACCTACCGCAATTGCTCAAAAAACTTAGGATAAAAAGATAATTTCATTTTCCCGCATCTGTGTTGAGATTGATTTAAATAATCTACATCCGAATTCTTTGGAAATTTGTTTGAGCTCTACTTCATGGATTTAGCATCTTGACTATGAGTCTCTCACATTTTGTTGTTGGACATATCATGAGTATGGTCATCTCTAGCATCAATGTCCTCGTGTTAGTAATAATGTTGGTACTTTTTTTGGTGGTTCTCCTCATCCTTCAGCTCCAAAGGTTGATAAAGGAGATAAGGGTAGGGCCCCTATGCAGGCAAATGGACCAAATAAGGATGGTTTCATATAAGTTAAACCTCATGCAAAGGGGAGAGGCAAAAAGGGATCCTTTAAGGATAGGCAGCCTGATGACAACTTTAATCGTTTTGAGGTTTTGGACACTATGTCCTTGGAGGAAGGGATTCCATTTGATTTTTCTTCTCGGGAAGCTACAGTAGGTATGTAAATTGTGCAAGAGAAAAAGTTCTTTGTTTTGAGTCAACATGGTGGTCCGCAACAAGTTTGTTCTTATGTTTTCCATGTGTTGAGGGTTCCCTGCACTCCTACTGACTTACCAGATGATATTGTTCTAGCGGATTTGGCTAAGTATGTGCTATCAACTTGCAATGGGAAAGGATCATCATTGGTTCTGGGTTTGCATCAATGTTGTCATAATAAATTCTCTTATGATAATCTTTCTAAAAGTGGCCATAAGAAGGATCAGGAGAAGATTAAATCTGTTGGGGATTTGTAAATGGAATTTGGGACTGGCAAGCCCATTGATGTTCACTCCTCCCGATCTTCTCAAATTTATTCATGATTTGATTTTAGTTCATTGTCGAGACATCTTCTGTGTTCTGGAGACTAAGGTTTCTATGGATGACATGTTTTACTATGCTTCGCATATTTGGTATCTTGGAAAGTGTAAGTGCATTGGTTATCAAGGTAACTCTAGAAGTTTGACAGCTTTTTTGGGATCCTAACAAGATTGCTCCCCTTTGGTATATTTCTAGTCAGTCCATTATTTCTATGTTTTCTTCTTCTTTAGATTTTGGTGAGACTATTCTTATTACAAATGTGTATGCTCCTATTGACATTCATGGTAAAAACCATCTTTGGGCTCACATACGGTATGTTCGATCATGTGCACCTTATCTTCCTTGTATCTTAGGTGGTGATTTTAATTTTGTGTTGAGTTTGGATGGGAAAAGAGGGGGGTTTCCTAGGTTGGGTCTAGCCTCTGATATTTTTCAAGCTCAGGTGGATTCTCTTTCTTTAGTGGATGTCAAGCCCTCTAATGGGACTTTCACTTGTAACAATAGGTGGAATAAACATGAGGCAATTTATGAATGGCTAGACAGATTTTGTCTCTTGTTTTTGGGTTGGTGGTGGCCTGATTACTAGTTCTGAGATTATAGACTAGAGAGGTTTAGATCACTGGCCTATTAAATTTTTTGTTTCTTCTTTTGTTGGTCCAAAGAGTCCTCTTTTTAAATTGCATCTTATGTGGCTTCAGGACTCTTCACTCCATGATTAGTGGCTAAGTGGTGGAGAGAGGGTGGACCTGCATATGACACAGTTATGTTTATCTTTGAGAAGAAACTTAAATATGTCAGATATCATCTAAAGAGATGGAATATGTCCAATTTTGGTAACCTTTCGTACAAGAAGAGGAATTCTCTTAACTATCTTGTGGTGATTGCTCACCAAATTTGAGATTCTGGATTCTTCAAGGCTCTTGGAAAAGTTGAATCCAGGACCATGAGAGATGTGGAGGAATGGGGACTTTGGGAGGAGATTTACTAGAAACATAAGGCTCGGGTTGATTGAATATAGGAAGGGGATAGGAATATTGCTTTCTTTCATCATTCTATTCAAGATCATTGTAATAAGGGGTATATTTCCTCTCTTGTTACCTTTGAAGGGCTTTAGATCTCCTATTTGTAGGCTATGGCCCATGAGGCTCATCATTATTATTCTACTCTTTTTTTAAGACTCCCTTCCTATTGCTACAGAGGAGAATTTGATCCTTTCATACATTCCCTCTCTTCTCAGTAATGTGATGAATAATTCTCTCATCCATCTAATTTTGATGCATGAGTTAGAAGAGGTTGTCTATGGGATGAACAAAGGTAAAGCTCAAAGCCCGGATGACATCCCTATGGAATTGTTTCAAGAATTTTGGGATATTATTAATCTGGATCTTTTAGAGGTTGTTAAGGAATCTCTTCATAATAAGAATATGCTTCATGCCTTGAATTCTACCTTCTTGAATCTCATTCCCAAGAAGCAAGGTTCAGACAAGCTTGAACTTTTTTTTCCTATTGCTCTTTGTAATATGGTGTATAAGATTATTACCAAATTGATTGCAGAGAGGCTCAAAAATTTTCTTCATGTGGTGATCTCTGAGGAACAAGGGGTTTTTGTGGATGGGAAACATATTTTGGATGGGGTGATGGTGGCTTTTGAGGTTATTCATTCTATGGAAACTTCAAAGGAGAGATCTATGTTCATTAAATTGGGCATGACGAAGACTTACGACAGAGTCAAATGGAGTTTTTTTAAAAAAATTCTCTCAGCCTTTTGTTTTTAGTCTAGAATGGGTGAGGTTGAATATGAGTTGTGTTACTTCATCTTCTTTTTTTGTTATTGTTAATGGAGAACCTTCATAACCTTTTGGTGCTTCTAGAGGCCTTCACCAATGGGATCCTCTCTCTCCCTACCTTTTTATTATTTTGGTTTAAGGGCTTCACCATTTTCTTAAGTTTTGAGTTGCTCAGGGCTTGATTAATGGGTGGCAATGCAGAAATGGCTTCCACCAATCTCATATCTCCAGATTGTGGATGGCACTTCTCTTATGTCATTGGTTTGTCTTTGGGAATGTGAATCCTTTAGAAATCCTTCGATGTTTACCTTGTAGCTTCAGGTCAGAAATTCAATGAGCATAAATCTTTAATTTTATTCTTTAATACCCCTCGGGCCATTCAGAAGCGTATTTTTGACATTCTCTAATTTCATATTGGCTCTCTTCCCTTAGTTTATTTGGGTGTTCCTCTTATGGTTGGCAGACATCCCAGGTCCTCTTGGTATATTTTTCTTTGACAATTTAAGTCAGAAGGTTAATCATTGGACTCACTAGTGGTTATCTACGACTTCTTGTTTGACTCTATTAAAATTAGTTATTCAAGCTCTTCTTATATACAGGTGTTTTGCTTAGGCTGCTCCCATATATTTTCTTCCAGAATTTGACACTCTCTCTCGTTAATTTCTTTAGAGCGTGAATTTATTGATTGCTAAATGGAGCTTGGTTAAATGGGATACTTTGTGCGGACCTAAGAATGAGGGTGGCCTTGGCTTACGTTCTTTTATTCTAAATGGGAAATCTCTTGCTGCCAAGTTATACTGGTGCTGGTGTTCTAGCTAGAATCAACTTTGGGCTCATATTCTCACCCATTAGTATCTTCCAAGTGCTCGTGTGTTTGATGATCCCCGCTTTCCTTTGGAGGGGAGAGGTTCTATGATCTAGAACACTTTGAAACTTGGGGCTCATTTGGTTAAGAATGATCTCTTCTGGATCTGTCATTCAGGATCACAAGCTCTTTTGGCTGGAACCTTGGGATGGTCACCCTTCTATCCTTTCTACTCATCCTCACCTTCAAAACCTTTGTGATGTCTTTACCGATGTCGGCTGGGTCATTGTTGACCATTATAAGACTACCCATACTTGTGGGTTGGAAACCTATTTTTCCTTGAAATATCATTCTAAATAGCCTTCAAGAGGATCTAAGGAAGATAGGAAGGTGCTAGCTCGGATTCTTGAGTCTCAGGATTGCACTACCTTAGGTGGGAATGATGTTTTGGCTTTGGAAAGCAGTGAATTGTCTAGCAAGTTTTCCATTTCTCCACGTTATGTCAAGCTAGTGTTCCATGGTTTTGGGGGCATTTTGGTTCGTTGGTGGAAACACACATGGCCAAAGTGTAATGTTTTTATGTGGTTGGTGGTCCACAATTGGTGTCTTACTAGTGTAGGAGGACCTAGGGTTAAAAAACCCTTCTTCTTTTTTGTTGTGATCTCTCCTAGTTACTTAGTCAGTTTAGGGAAGTTTAGGATGATTTTGAAGTGATTTAGGGCTTGATAAGTTTGTCTTGGAAAAAGTTTTGTTCATCCACTCTTTCTAATGTCCTAAAGGACAAATTGGGTTAAAAATGTGAAATGTAAAATATAGATGCTTAAGAGATTATTGTGAAGTTTTTTTGAGTCTTAGGAGTTGATTAGAGACCTTTTGGGAAGCATCCATGGAGTTAAAACCATCAAAAATCAAATTTGTCAAAAATGTGGAAAAAAGATGTAAAGTTGCTCAAAGCAACATTTGCAACTTTTAAAAGTTGCTCAACAACTTTGCAAGAAAAGTTTCTTTTGTCCTAAAGATATTTACTGATAATTTTGATCAGTTGTTTTGGTAAAAGGAGGCCTATATAAGTACTTCTATGGAAAGATACTGAGGTTGGATGTCATTTTGATTAAATTTTGATTCATTACCAAGTTGCAAACAGTCACTATAATAGTTTTAGAGCATTTTGAATTGAATAGCCATGTAAATGGATTAGTTTTTTTGTCTTTCCTTTGTAATTATCTTCTCATTAGTGTTACTTAGCTCTATGTGGAGTGAGATTGTCAGATAGTTTTCATTTTGTAGTTTCTTTTTAAATTTTTTAATAACTGGTGTTCTATGGTCCAATTTTGGACTATATATAGAAAATGGCTCCTCGGGGTTCTTGAATCCATGGAAAGGAAAATGGGCCTAGATATAATGAAAGAGGGCTCACTGTATATACTTTCCTTTTGGTTTTAGGAGTAGAAGTGATAGGATTGATTTTTGAGCTCTTTCCCTAGGCGAGCTTGGCTATAGCCCGGCTAGGGAAATAGAGTAACAGAGAGCCATAACAAGCAAGGTTGGATTGAAAGAAGTAATCCAATGGTTGGAGAATTGTAAATGGGAAGTTATACTACCTTCCATGCAATGGTGGCAATCGGTGAGTTTATTTCATCAGGTTGTGAAGGTAAAAATAGTGAAAAGTCCAATTAGCCCTATATTTAATGACAAAGTCCCTAAGGATTTTAAGGTGTTGTACAGAGGGCTTGGGTTAGAAAAACCTTGGGAATTAGTTGTATCTCAATAGTGGGTTATTGAAACCAGTGATATATTTGGGGGGTTATTTGGATAATTTGTAAGAAAACTAAGAATTTGAGCCTAAATAGGGCTACAAGAAATTTCTAGGCCTAATCCTAGATTGTAGGAACTCGATGTGTGAAAGGATGGTTGATGGTTTCAAACATTCAATAATGTCCTAAAATGACCTAAGGAGGTGATAATTCAACCCTACTAAGCATTTTGCGTGATCTAGCTAGGTGATGGAGAATCTACTCTTGTAGGTTCAATGAGTACTGAAGAATCTTGTTGATATGGTGGATTTTGGTTGGAAGGGTGAAGATCTTGGTGACTTTCCCTTGAGGTTAGGGTTTGTATAATCCCTAATAGATCTAGGAAGGAGACCTTAGAAGATATTCAAGATGAATCTAGGTTGATAAGATCAATCCTATCAGATTGGTATCAAACCCTAAAGATTGGGCTTATGGTGGTTGGATGTTGTATTTTCCAGAATCAATAGATTCATCCAGAATGGTGACTAGATGAGTTAGAAAAAGATGTGGAAGAGCAGAGAGAGGAGAATAGACTCCTAAAAGAATAGTTGGAAAATATGGCAGAAAAATTAGGGGAAGTGCAACTTTGAACAACAGCAGTAAGTGAGTTGGTAAGAGAGAATGAAGGGAAAGATAAAATGGTGGCAGAAGAAGATGCAGTGCCAGAACCTAACCCTGTACTTCAAGAAGAGCCATTTATTAAGGCTCTAAAATTTATGAGTGGAAATTATTTGGAGGGTGTACCCTTATTCAGTGGTAAGATGGAATCGGAAGTGGTCATGGAGTGGATAGAAGGACTTGAAAACTACTTTGAATGTGACAGTGTGATAGAGGCACAAAAGGTGAGAGTAGCCAAGACAAGAATGAGAGGGATTACCCTCACTTGGTGTAAATTTTTCCAAGATGAGAGGGTAAAGGAAGGAAGGAATCCTATTACTAGTCGAAAAGGTATGGTGGCCAAGATAAGAGATACTTATCTACCGAATGACTATGAGGTGCAGTTGCACAAGAAGAGACAAAACTTAAGATAGAAGGACCTTGAAGTAAGTGTCTATATAGAAGAGTTCCACAATTTATGTTTGAGATCAAATGTAATGGAGGAAGAAATCATAAAAGTGGCTAGGTAGCTAAGTGGGTTGAGGTGGAACATACAAGAGGAAATTAGCCTCTTGAGTCCTAAGACTAGACACCAATTTTACCAATTAGCCCTCAAGGTAGAAGAGAAGCTTAGGAAGAAGCATGACTCAAGAAATGGGGGAAAATGTAGAGGATGAGATGGCAAAGGCGAGAGATGAGGCTTTGGAGGAAGGAACTTTGAAGCAAGAAATCAAGGTTAGACCAAGCTCACTGAGAACCAAGGAGAGTCAAGCAATAGAAGAGGTGGTTATAACAGAGGAAGAGGCTCCAATAACAATATAAGAGGGAGGTCTAGTAGCCAAGGAAGGGGATATTAATTCTCTTCTATGAAGTGCTATAATTGTCACCAGTATGGGCATCCTACTTATAGGTATCTAGAGAAGATTTCATCATCCCAAGGGGGGAGAGAAGGATAAATTATGTGAAAGAAGAGTCTTCTAGCAGCCAGACAACAGAGGTGGCATTAGATTCAGAAATAGGAGAGAATTTGATGATCAGAAGAACACTCATCAGAGAGCCAATCAAAGAAGAACCAAGTCAAAGGAGATCTCTAATCACAGACAAATGCAAAATTCTAGGTAAGGTGTGTAAAGTTATCATTTATTTTGGTTCTACTGATAACATTATTTTTGTAGAAGCTATTGAAAAGATTAAATTGAAAAGGATTCCTCATACTAACCCTTACAAAGTCACTTGGTTAAACAAAGACCAACATGTATTGTTGAATGAACAAGCTTGGGTAGATTTCTCAATAGGGAGGTATAAGGATAGGTTTTTGTGTGATGTCTTACCCATGGATTCTTGTCATCTCTTACTGGGAAGACCTTGGCAGTTTGACAAAGATGCTATGCATGATGGATCTAATAACTCCTATTCATTTAGGAAGGATGGGATCACATGCAAGATTCATTCAATCTTCGAAGAAGGAGAAGTTGAGAAAGGGGGTCCTAATATACTCTTAGTGGGAGAGAAGGAATTTTTGAAAATACCAGAAGGAGCTAAGGAGCGGGTTTTTCCTTAGTATTGAAACCTAAGGATGAAAAGGTGGACATGAAGGAGAAACTACCTAAAGAGATACATGAGTTGCT
Source organism: Thuja plicata (assembly GCA_018584345.1). Lineage (NCBI taxonomy): Eukaryota > Viridiplantae > Streptophyta > Pinopsida > Cupressales > Cupressaceae > Thuja > Thuja plicata. Next base: position 1,568,415 of record MU225860.1, read on the forward strand.
ACATAAGTATAAATATATTGTTAGTGATGGTCAACCAGCTACCCTACCACCTGAGAGAGTCATTAGTCATAAAAATGACTTTATCCCAAGAGCCTTGCTCCCTAACAAAGCAGCCTGTAAGATGACCCCACAACAGAATATAGAAATTAACAAGAAAATCCAAGAGTTACTTGACCAAGGCCTAATTAGAAAGAGCATAAGCCCATGTGCAGTGCCCACAATCCTAGCCCCTAAGAAAGGAGGTACTTGGAGATTATGTATAGACTCTAGAACCATTAACATAATTACCATAAGGCATAGGTTCCCAATTCCTAGAATAGAAGACTTAATGGACTGTCTAGGTGGAGCCAAGTATTTCTCCAAAATTGACTTAAAGAATGGTTACCACCATATTAGATTGAAAGAAGGGGATGAGTGTAAGAGAACCTTCAAGACCACAGAAAGGCTCTATGAGTGGCTAGTCATGCCTTTTGGGTTGTCTAATGCCCCAAGAACTTTTATGAGGCTAATGAATGAAGTATTGAAAGACTTCATAGGTAAATGGGTTGTGGTGTATCTAGATGATATCCTAGTGTTCAATAAGAAAAAGGAGTATCACATTAAGCATTTGCAGATAGTAATACAAAGATTACAAGAAGAGAAGTTGACAATCAACTTAGAAAAGAGTTAGTTCATGAAGCAAGAGTTGGTATACCTAGGTTTTGTTATCTCAAAAGGGAACTTGAAGATGGAAAAAAGAAAGGTGGAAGCAATATTGAATTGGCCTACACCTAAGTCTTCTGCAGAGGTAAGGAGCTTCCATGGATTAGCACAATTCTATAGGAAGTTCATCAGACAATTCAGTGAAATATGTGCACATGTTTTAGATACCATCATAGGAGGCATGAAGACCAAATTCTAGTAGAATGAGCATGCTAATAGAGGTTTTGAGACTTTGAAGAATAGGATATCCACCCAACCTATACTGACACTTCCTAGTTTTGAGAAATTGTTTACTATTGAATGTGATGCCAGTAACATTGCCATAAGTCCATTTTTAAGTCAAGAAGGAAAGCTAGTGGCTTTTCATAGTGAAAAACTCAGTGATGCAAAGAAGAAGTACTCCTCATATGATTTGGAGTAATATGCATTAGTAAAAGCATTGAGGAAGTGGAGGCATTACCTCCTTCCTAAAGAATTTGTAGTTTATACTGAAAATCAAGCTTTGAGCTTCCTAAATTCACAGGATAAGCTAAGTCACAATAATATGAAGTGGGTGGAGTATATCCAAGCCTACACCTTCACTATCAAGCACAAGATGGGACTCCAATATAAGGTGGCATATGCATTGAGCAGGAGATTGCTCACAGTTCAAGAAATCCAGTTAAGTAGCATTGGCATAGACAGTTTCAAATAATTGTATCCAAAGGATGAGGACTTCTCAGCAACTTATAAGGTGTGTAAAGATTTCCAAAATCATTTCCCTAGTGAGTACTCTTATTTTACTCTCCAAGAAGGTCTTTTGTTTAGGGGAGGGCAACTCTATGTGCCTAGAGGTTCAATGGGAGAGAACCTAGAGAAACAAAAACATAATGGTTCACTTAGTGGACATTTTGGGGTTCATAAGACCTTGAACTGGTTAAAATATACTATTATTGTCTGAGGATGAATAGGGATATCCAAAATCATGTAAAGACTTGTATAGTATATCAAAAAACTAAGGGGACTTCATACAATATAGGGTTGTATCAACCCCTTCCAATTCCAACTAGACCTTGGGAGTGTCTCAGCATGGACTTTGTGGTTGGACTTCCCAAGTCAAAACAGGGATTGGATAGTATCTATGTGATTGTGGATAGATTCATCAAGATGGCCCATTTTTTTCCATTAGACCACCCATGATGCATGATATATAACAAATCTCTTCTTTAGGTAAGTAGTCATAATCCATGGATTACCTTTAAGCATTATATCAGACAGGGACTCTAAATTGATGAGTCATTTCTGGAAGACCTTATGGAAAAATCTTGGTACAAATCTTTCTTTTAGTTCTATATATCATCCACAAGAGGATGGGTATACTGAGGTGGTGAGTAGAAGCCTATGAAACCTCTTAAGGTGTCTCACCAAAGAGTATGGACAAAAATGGGATTAGTTACTTTCTCAAGAAGAGTTTTCTTACAATGACACCATAAATACATCCATAGGTAAAAGCCCCTTTGAAGTAGTCTATGGGATTCATCCTAGGGGTATATGTGAACTAAGAGACCATGGAAGTAGTGCAGAGAAGAATGGCTATGCTAAGGAATTTTCTCAGTCCATGAAGGAGGTCCATGATATAGTGAAGCAAGCATTAGTGGAGAGTACAACACACACCAAACAGAAGGTAGATGAAAGGAAAAGAGATGCTCAATTCTAGGTTGGAGACCTGGTAATGCTACACTTAACAAATCAAGGTTAGAAAAAGGTATTCCCAATAAGCTTCAGATGGGGAAAACAGGCCCTTGTGCCATTCTAGCAAAGTATGTACCTAATGAGCTTACAAAGTTGAGTTACTTGCAGACATATGACTTTCTTCAGTCTTTAATGTTGCAGATCTGGTTTCCTACAAATGATCAACTCTAGAAGGAGACCATGGTCATTCATAAGATGCAGAGGAGATAAAGGCATTGAAACTTCAAGTCACACCAAAGCCCAAAGCAGAGAAGATTTTAAGCTCTAGGGTTGCTAAGAAGACTAGAACCAAAGTGTAAATGGAGCACTTGGTAAAGTTGAAAGGTAAAGAATATTTAGAGGCTACATGGGTACTGGAGATAGATTTTTAGAAGTTAGGCATAGATCCTAACATGATTCCCACAAATGCAAGTTGATTTCTTTTTGTTTAGGGGAGAATGGTGTAGGATCCCCTAGGGTTAAAAATCCCTTCTTTTGTTTTTTTGTGATCTTTCCTAGTTACTTAGTCAGTTTAGGGAAGTTTAGGATTATTTTGAAGTGATTTAGGGTTTGATAAGTTTGTCTTGGAAAAGTTTTTCTTCATCCACTCTTTGTAATGTCTTAAAGGACAAATTGGGTTAAAATGTGGAATGGACAATCTAAATGCATAGGAGATTGTTTTGAATTTTTTTTATTCTTAGGATTTTATTTGAGACCTTTTGGAATGCATCCATGGAGTTAAAACCATCATAAATCAAATTTGTCAAAAAGATGTAAAGTTGCTCAAAGCAACATTTGCAACTTTTAAAAGTTGCTCGACAAATTTGCAAGAAAAGTTTCTTTTTTCCTAAAGGTAGTTATTGATTAGTTTTATCAGTTGTTTTTGTCAAAGGAGGCCTATATAAGCACTTCTATCGTGAGATACTAAGGTTGGATGCCATTTTGATTAAATTTTGATTCATTACCAAGTTGCAAACTATCATTGTAATAGTTTTAGAGCATTTTGAATTGAATAGCCGTGTAAATGGATTAGTGTATTTGTCTTTCCTTTGTAATTATCTTCTCATGTGTTTTACTTAACTCTGTGTGGATTGATATTGTCAAATAGTTTTTTCATTTTTTAGTTTCTTTTTAAGTTTTCTTGTAACTAGTGTTCTTTGGTCCAATTCTAGACTGTATATAGAAAATGGATCCTTGAGGTTCTTGAATCCATGGCAAGGAAAATGGGCCTGGAGAGAATGAAAGAGGGGTCACTTTATATACTTTTCCTTTTTTTTTAGGAGTAGAAGTAATAGGGTTGATTTTTGAGCTCTTTCCCTAGGTGAGCTTGGCTATAGCTCGGCTAGGGAAATAGAGTAACAAAGAGCCATAACAAGCAGGGTTGGATTGAAAGAAGTAATCCAATGGTTGGATATTGGTAAATGGGAAGTGATACAACCTTCCATGCAATGGTGGCAACTGGTGAGTTGATTTCATTAGGCTGTGAAGGTAAAAATAGTGAAATGTCCAATTAGCCCTATATTTAAGGATAGAGTCTCTAAGGATTTTAAGGTGATGTACGAAGGGCTTTGGTTAGAAAAAACTTTGGAATAAGTTGTATCTCAATAGTGGGTGATTGAAACCAATGATATATCTGGGGGTTATTTGGAGAATTTGTAAGAAAACCAAGAATTTGAGCCTAAATAGGGTTATGAGTAGTTTCTAGGCCTAATCCTATATTGTAGGAGCTCGACGTGTGAAAGGATGGTTAATGGTTTCAAAACTTCAATAATGTCCTACAATTACCTAAGGAGATGAGAATTCAACCCTGCAAATAATTGGGAGTGAGTTGGCTATGTGATGGGGAATCTAGTTTTGTAGGTTCAGTGAGTACTAAAGGATCTTGATGATAGGGTGGATTTTGGTTGGAAAGGTGAAGATCTTGGTGACTTTCCCTTGATAATATGGTTTGTAGCATCCCTAATGATTCTAGGAAGGAGATCTTAGAAGAGAGTCAAGCTGGCTCTAGGTTGAGAAGATCAATCATATATCACTTACTTGGGATAATTTATGCAAGCGAGGCTTTTAGGGCCCCTCGATGTGTGTTTTGTGTTGTAATAGTGAAGAAACTGCCTCTCATCTCTTTTTCTAGTGTTACTTCATTAGACATATTTGGCACCTTTGGTGGGATGTGTGGAATCAAGCTAGTTGGCATGTCTCTTCTTTGGCTGAGTTCTTTGTTCAATGGGGTAAGGCGCATGCCAAGACTTCTTTTCTTCAAGTTGCTTGGACTCTTGGTCATTTTATTATTTGGCATATTTGGTTGGAAATAAATTGATGGATTTTTCAAGATGTATCTTTTGGGGCTCAACACTTGTGGTGGAAATTTCTCCACTATTTAGGAGAAACAATTTTAGAAAAATGTGACATGACGGAGGCTGTTGATACTGGTGATGTTATTTACTATAACCGCCACCACAAATAAATATCATGAGGAAAAGATATAGAAACCCTCTTCAGAAGATTAATATGGTGGGGAGGTGGATTCTCCCTCTGCAAGGCATTCTAAAAATCAACACATATGGGCCTTCTCAGGGAAACCTAGGTCCTACAAGTATTGGTAGAATTGGTAGAGATAGCTTGGGGATTGTTCATTTTATGTTTTATGTTTATAAAGGTTATCACACTAGCAATCTGATGGAAGTTATTTCTATTGTGTATGATGTGGAGCGTTCTTATGCTCTTGGATGGGGTAGGCCCATTTGTGAATTTGATTCGCAAGTGGTTGTGCATCTATTAACTCAACAACATTCTAAGGATGTTAGTTGGCAATTAGCTTTTGTTGTTAACCATATTCTTAATTTGTGTGTGTCTTTATATTATTTTACTTTCACTCATATCCCTAGGGAGTGGAACAATGTAGCACATTGTATGGTTAGATGGGCTTCTGATTAAATGCACAATGGAATATTATGGATCAGGGGCAATTACCTCTAGTATTGTCCCAACAGTTAGAGCACTTAGTGGATTTTGATAGGGTTGTTTTATGCCCATGCTTTGTACTTCTTCCTAATTGAATAATTTTTTCCCCCTCTTTTATTTAAAAAAAAACTCTCCATTCTCATTATCTATACCAAACTAAGGTTGGATCACACGGAAAATTTACAACTGAACAAATAACTCCATACGGGTTTATAAATCTAAAACAATAAAGAAGATATGATTTCTATAAAACCTATTCAATTCGGAAAAGAGTGTAGTAAAATATATTAGATTATGAGAATCTTCATAATTTTCATAATGGTTCTTTTTTGAATTAAAATAAACAATGTGCAAAATAGGTTAACAATCAACACATGATGGTCTCTCAGCTTTAGAGTTCTATAGATATCTAGAGATGCCCAAAAACAATCATTTGGGGAAAGAATTATGGAATAGAAACCAATATAAGAAAGGTGTAGAAGAGGTTAAATACTATATCCACCTAGCTCTTTGGTTGTGTAAATCTATTTAAATTACCCCTGAGAAGTGTAAAGTTTCTAGTTGCAAGCCCAACCATGCTAAGGCTAGGAAGGTTTGGAAAAGGTTTAACTTAGAAACCCAAATGGTGTAGATTGAAGACCATGATGAGGGTATGGAGGAAGAGGATAAATAAGAGGATCCACTTCATGACATGAGTTCTATTGAGAGATTCTCCATCTTCCCTCTCAACAAGGAAATGGAGGGAGAAAATATTTATGAAGAAAATTTTCCTAAGACTAATTTTGAGTATGAACTAGAAGGGGATGATTCAACGGATAACTCAGAGGATGAGGACTGTGAGGCTAATGAAGAAGATTCTATTGTTGGGGATAAAGGTGAACCTATTGATCTTAGTGCTGATCTGGATGACTATGATGAGCTAATAGACAAAGTCTACTCCTCCCTTGTTCATAATACTTAATATATCCAAGGTGTGAATCTTTTCCCCCTAGCGCTATTTTAAGTGAATAGGAATCTTCAACTTCAAAAATTAAAGTATTGCAAAATAGAGTGATGGAGGTTGAAGAAAATGCATCGTCCCTTGCTAATTCCAAAGAGAAATTTGAAAAGACAATCAGTTCTTTATGCTTGGTCACTAATGGTATAATGAGAAAGATTACTATGGGGCTCGTGTCTAGACATAGTAAAATGACAAAGAATGCTAAAAAGGGCAGAGATGTTGAACAATTCCAAGGTATGGAGGAGAAGGACTAGGATGTTGATATTAAGGAAAGGACCAAGAATCTATATCGCCTCTCAAGAAATTGGGAGCTTATTACCAATGAATGATGTTGTCCACGAAGTTTCTCGCTAAGGTTGTTTGTCTCTTTTTTTCCATGAATATGTTTTTTTGTGGGGGTTTCATTGCTACTAGTACTTTAGGTTTAGTTGGTTTCCAATTTACTTATAATTTATTTTTTGTGATTAAGCAAGACTTAATAGCCTATAAGGATAATATCGACTCTCTATTTAATGTTGATATTCTCCTAAACTCTCACATTGGTAAGATTCTTGTTTTGATTAATTACTGCTATGTTAATGGTTGGAAGAATAATGGTGGTAGTAGTGAGTATCTGGGATATAGTCATTTTTTTATATAATTGTTTTATTAAAACTTTTAAGTTGTAGGTGTAGGGGTTTTTTACCTTTAGGTTGTAATGACCTAAATTTTGGGTTGTTATACATTCTTGTTGTTGTCACTAATAGATTTGACCCCAAATTTCGACCAAACTTTGCGACCAACTAGCAAAATTGTTTTATTTGGCCGCATTATAAAAGATAACTTTTCTTTTTTTTTACTTTTATGCCTGTGTTGGTCAAAATTTTGACCAACAAGTGCATAAAAGTAAAAAAAAGAAAAATAAACTTCATTTTACTACTTCGTTATTACCGTGCGGCTGCGAATTTTTCTAGCTAGGTTGCAACGCGTGAAGGAGGACTGCAGCACGCGAAGGATTCCCATCTTTAGTCATTGTGGGAATTGGTATGGTCTTCAAGATCTCACTGCTTGTGATGTGTTGAATTAAGATTGAAACAACAATAGAATAGGAGTGTTTTGAATTCTTTTAAAGGTTCCTGGTTTTAGTAATCACAGTTTAAAATTATGGCTTTGAACACTGGTTTCATAAAATGTGGGGTATCCTACTTTCCCACCGATGGATGTGAATGCCGCCTTGGGAAACACAAGTTCCAAAACCCCATGCCTGTAACATTTCATCCGCGCACAGAGGATTGATGCCCTAGGCTAATTACTTAATATGTATTTAGCATACATGTCTATCAGGGCATTCATGACTACAAAGTCTATCGAATATCCGCCTTCTATGATGGTTTAATGGATTCCTATACCTTGTTCCAAAGCTCCCATTTGGGCACAGGGCAGGAGGATGTTGATAAAGGTCGTGGAACCTACTAATCACATTTGCTTAAAAGTCTCTAGGGCTTGTTCAACGAACCCATTTTGTGTAAATACTACAATCATTGAAGTCCATGAGATGACATCTCATTGAGGTGTATTGTGAATCATTTTCTAAGCCTTCTGAATGCTTCCACATTTTGCATACATATCCATCAAGGCACTGGCAATCACAACATTTGA
>MU225860.1:1589787-1640802 GCA_018584345.1 Thuja plicata
AGGTCGAGGGGGCGGCGGAGCGGGCTGCGGGGGTGGTGGGGCAGCCCAGTGTGGAGGGTTGCGGGCCGGTCACCGACCGGCGGTGGTGGAGCGCCGGTGGCCCACAAAATTTTTCACTACGCATGTTTTAAAATGCATAAAAATATTAAAAAAATAATAATTTGTTTCTCAAAAACCGTGCCCGTACGACCCTAGAAGGCCAAGAAATTTCTCCCCGAGGCTCTGGTGTCCAAATCGGATGAGGCTTATATAGATTCTGGGGTTTTTGGGCCTTCTGGATGCAACCGTGAGGTCGGTTTTGGTCCAAAGTGCCCCAAAAAATAAAGACCCCCCAGAACCAATGTAGAAAGCTAGAAAAACCTCTGAAACCCTCTGTGTCTGGAGCGCTTCAACAAATTTGAATAGCGAGCAGCAAGCGATCTCTAATACCATGTTAGATTTGAGAAAAGCAAATCTACCCAAATACACATTCATACATGACTGTCACAAGAAAGAAGCAAAGATAGAAGAGAAGAATGGCTATGGAGGCCAAAAAGTCAGAGGAGACATCGTATGCAACATAAAATAATATATTAACAATATGTTTCTATGAATTACAATGTGATGTGAAAACTCTGTAAAGAAAACTAAGAGGTGAATCCTTATAAAAGGAATCACGAAACCCTAAAAGGGAAAACCTAAGGTTAGCTTAAGCAACTAGAGTGAATAGGTGAGTTAGTAATTAAATCATAATGATTTAATTAATAACCCGATAGACTATTACTCTAACAGAAGCGCTACCGAGTGGAGTAGTGAAGAGAAAAGAGGTGTAAATATGAGTCTAAAGTAGATATTAATGGAGTATTGATGCCAGTAGCCACAGAGTGCATAAGGGATCTGATCAAGAAAGAGGTAGTTGCAGTTTAACAGATCAATTTTATGTTGTTTCTTATTAACATTTGTAGCATAAAATCTCTTCACTTAGTGGACTTAACAGTCTTATTGTAAAATCTTTGTGAAGGTGAGATTCTAAAAGAGTATTAAAAGTCCTCTAACCAAGCCACTCCTAATAGGGTGAAGATCTTAACAAGTCTGAGGTAAATCCCCTGATAGGGTCACATATAATAATGTGTATTGTAATCTTTAACAGGATTGGATTTTAACTGAGCATACTTCAGAAGAGTATTTTTATTTGTAGGTGACAATTCTCACAAAGGTTTTTCCCAAATTGGGTTTCCTCATTAAATATGGTGTTATGTGTGATTAAATGATTCATGTGAATAATATTTACTATTTATGCAAGTTGTTGATTATTATAATGAATTTATTTGGTGATTTGGTTGCTACTATTGTTTATCCTCCCGAGATGAATCAAAGTTAAGTTTTAAAGTTTAAATTATCATAGATTGTTGATTCAGTCCCCCTCTCAATAAACCAACAATTGGTATCAGAGTGTAGTACTCTAAGAGATAAGTTTAAAAGAATTTATTTAAAGATCCAAAGAAGTATAAGAGGGAGGCACCGAAGTTGAAAAAGGATAAATTCTCTACATGGAAAATAGAATAAGGTTGCACTTATCTAGTATTGGAGAGTATGATTTATACTATCTTGACCATGAGCATTCACCACTGTCATTTGGGCCTATTACATTTGAGGAAATAAGAGAAAGACAATCACACAAAAACTATGATTAAGATATCATCTTGTCTCACCAACCTAGATTTTAATGACCTTAAAGGATGTGATACAACAAAATAGATGTGGGATAAGATTGCATTAGTACATAGTGGAGATCATCATCTTCAGAAGGCTAAAGCTGAAAGTTTGAGAGGAAAATTTGAGTCTATTAGAATGAAAGAAGGTGAAAATATTAAACAATAGAGTGCAAGACTGAAGGAAACTATGAATTCTATCAGAGGTGTTGCAGGATAGATAGATGAAGAAGATGTAACAAGAAAATTTTTTAGGACATTTTTACCTATGTATGTCATCTGAGTATCTGTAATACAAGAACTGAGATCCATTCCTCAGATGATTATTTCACTGGATGCTACTATTGGTAAGTTGATTTCTTTTGAGCTAAATAATTTTGATAATACTTTACCTACTACTGCTAGGATTGAGTATGCATTTAAATCATCTTTGAATATTGGAAGTTCTAGGGAGTCAAGACCTAGTGATGGTTATGCAAGTAGTGCAAGTGAAATATTTTATAGTGAAAAAAGTGAGTTAGAAGAACTCTATGTTGAAGATGAAGCAAATGAAAGAGATTTTGAAGCTCTACTAGCTAGAAGACTATAGCGAAGTAAAGGAAATTACTAAGGTAAGATACCTTTGAAATGTTTTCAATGTAACAAGATTGGTCACATTGCTTCAAGATGCCCTGAAAATGATAATGATGAGAAGAAAGACATCTGTGATGATAACAAAGGAGAAAACAGATTCAGGAGATTATGAGATTTCAAGAACAAAGGTAAGAACTCATTCCATATTGCTAATGAAGGACTCACTGATGATTATAATGGTGAAGAAGTTGTATATGTTGCTATCAAGGATAATTATGATGAGAAAAAGTGTAAAGAAGAAAATCCCTAATCTCACATGTAAGAAAGAATGATACTTGCATTATAGACAATGGTGGTTCACACCATATGATTGGTGACACACTTAAATTCATTAATATGTGTTGATGATACTTTGTGACCAAGTCCGCCAACAAATGTAAGTTGTCACCGGGTACCGAAGTACTAGCCAGCTTTGCCTGTAAAGGTTGTCTGAAGAAATGAGATTCTCTAGGCCTTCAAGCACGTGAGGGACGAGTCTCGACAGTGTGGGAGCTAAGTTGGGAATTGTGACTATTTGTTCAGGGTGATAGCTGGTTTTATTTGCTCATCTTCTCTGGGGATTTCAGTGAGTAGGGGTTTCCTGCAAGCATTCGGGATTATCAAAGAAACTTCAAAACCATCAAACCTATAGTTGTGCAAATACATTTAAACCATCAAACCATGCTCTAAAATGCTACACTAAATACATAATATACAGAACCAACAGCTCATACATATCCAATAGTGAGGGAAAAAAAGGTCGTTAATCTACTTAAAACATTAGATCAAAGGACATAAGAAACATACAGCACAAAAGAGTATTAACTCAGAGATCAGAAGACCAACAACAACATTGTGAGAATCCTTCCTTCTTCATTAATGGTTTTTCCCAGTGGCACTAGTGCGTACAATAATGGCTCCAAGAGAGCATCTATCTACTAAAAGCTTATGAGAACTAAGGAGCATTGAGCTCTGCAACTAATTGAAAACAAAGTGTTGAAGTGTTATTTCTATTGCTAAGGAGTGCAAAATCATTAATTTTTCTGACCCTCAAAATGAGGTTAGACTTATTATTTATACACATGTTTGCCCTAAAGTTAACCTAATCTAACTTTACACTCAACCATAAAATATGATTTCCGGTGGCTGGTACTACCTACACCACACTACAACAACCTCAAAAAGAGAAGAGGCCTGACATGTCAGAAAAATGAGACAAGAAAAGAGGTATGGAAGAATTAGCCTTGGGAAGAGAGTCAGAGGAAGAATAGAAGAAATCTAATGCCACAGGGATTGAGGCTACATGCCTCATTAATGTGAAGATGACTCACTATCCCTGATGCACCAAGTATTCAATGTTGGGGTGGCACCTTGGGAAGATCATCTGTCAGAATCATCCTATGAGCTGATGTGCCTTGCTGGAGTCATCTACCCTCTGACATCCTTATTAACTGCCTAACAATGACTGGTCAGCTCCACAGAACCTAGACACGCGTCATCCAAAGAATGAAAAACTATGGATCTGAAACTCTGGGATCTGGGAGCTTATGCTCAAAGAATGATGAATACAAAAATGTGTTGTTGGAAAAAACCTCCAGAATCTAGAGAACCTTATCACCCTTTACTATTTCTAAATGCTTCCAATACTTGGCTTAGGGCATCCTCATCTATATCCTTAATGGTCTCCCATCGACCATGGACAATCTCAAGCTTCTCTTCAACTTCTCCAGCCCCATTTCAAAATTTTTCTACCATCTTCACAGCATCATGTGCCTAGATCATTAACTCGGATAATCTTGATAACCTTCCACTATCAAAATCCCTGGCAGACTGATACAAGGACTCCATTTGCTCATCGTATTTACTGAGGACATAGTCCTCCAGGGTACATGTCCTAGTGGTGAAGGGGTTGACTTGTGACACCCCTACCATAAATGCCTAAAATAGACCCAAAGGATATTGGTCCACAGCCACCTTCTCTTTTAGGGCTTTAACTAGTTCCTTGCATACCTCAATTTTGAGGCCAAGTCTGGAGTACTGGGCCTAGAGGGAATCATATGATTCTTCTCCCAAAACTCTCACCTTTATGATGGCCTATTCCTTGGCATTGAAAACCTCATCCAACCTGGCCCTCCACTTCTCATACTTCTCTAAGTCTTTTTCCCACAAAATGGCAGAGGCGTTGGCTTGATCAAGGAGAGGACTAATTTGATAGAGATCTAGGAGCAACACCGCTAAAAATTGCCTTACAGCGACTACATGCTTAGTGATCCACCCATCCATAGCCTAATTCTTCTTCTTCATGGCCCTTAGAGAGTCCATGTCACCCTGTGCAAGCAATAATCCAGAGGCAAAAACTTCTGGGTGGACCTCGGCCAGGGGCTGTCTGAGTTTTGCCAGAAGTGCAAGGAGATTTGCATTATTTTCCCTTTCCTCCTTTAACTTCTAGGATTGTTTTCTATATCGGGCCTCCACTACCTTGGTGGCCTCTCTCAGCAAGTTCAATTCACCCTTCTTGTCTCTCCTCCCCAGTGTTACCTCTGTGATGGTATAATCTTTAGGGCTTACTGCCGTTGTATCTGCATTTGGGGGAGGTGTTGCCATCGCCGCAACTGTGCTTCCTGCAGGACTGGTCTGGAGGGTATGGACCATTTGGGCTCTTTTAGGCTTCTTGGCCTCTACATTTCAGGCCATCATTTTGGCCAAAGAGAGCGGAACACCTGTTGCTACTGCCAGGGCCTTCCTCTTTCTTGATTCCACCAGCCACTGGGACGGCTGGGTTGGTTTTGTTGCTACGGCCTAAGTGTTGGAATTCCCTTCAAAATCCAGTGGTGCATTCTTAGCATCCATGTTGTCCTTAGGCTCTTTCTCCTTTTCTTGTTCCTACTCCCATTCCTATTCTCTGGAAGCCTCAGTGTTTTCTGCCAGGTTGGCATCTTCTTCTGTGATGACCGAGACTTCCTTTCTGCTAGCATCAACATTACCTATATCTTCGGGGATTTCCCCATCCTTCTTAGCATCGATCAATTCAACATTTATATCTTTAGGAATTTCCCCATCATTCTATTTCTTTTATTCTTTAGCCTCATTTGTTGGGATATCTTTCAGTGTTGGAACATCTTATGGAGGTGGGTGACGCACCTAGCCAAAATTTAGCAATGCAGCCATTGAAACTATCTCACCAAATGTGCTCTGGGGCATATGGTCACCCAGAGTAACCAAAGGCATTTGGAGCATGATGGTTGGGGGCATGATTGATCCTGTGGGTCTGCGTTCCCCAGTCATTGGTGGCTCATCTATGGTTTTCCTTGGTTCATCTTCAGTCTCCAAGACTAGTGTTTTCTCCCGCTTTGGCTCCTCCTGTGCTTCTACCCAGACTTCCTGCTCTATGGTAGCTTCTTATTCTGGGACTTCCTTTTATATGGGTTTCTCCCCTTCCTCCTGGGTGATGATCTCCTCCACCATATAATCTATATCTCCATGTAGGTTCATTAACTCCTCCATCCCAAAGATGTCATCGAAGTCGTCATGTGGGGGAGAGGAATCTAAAATATCTTTAAGTTTGGGAGAATCCGAATTGACATCCACCAGGGGCACCTTAGGCATACCGGGGCCCTCATCTATACTTGGGGTGGGATTCACCTTCTACTTCTTCTTCCTTAGTAGTGGGACCCCGCTGGGCAAGCAGATGCTATTGGAGTTACGAGGAGGCCGACAAAAAGTTGTGCGCTTATTTTTTGGCTTGTTAGCCTTGATGCCTCCATCTGTTTGTCTATTTGCACCATCATGGAGAGTGACTTCTTGGGAGACACCTGGGTGGGGGTATCTTCTTTTTCCCTCCCCTTTCTTGTGCTGGGTCCTACAGCCCCGAAGGTTGAAATGGACTTTCAAACAACTGGTCGTTTTCGGGTGCTCCTTGGACACACACGTGCAAAATACTTGTGACTATTTTCAATAATGGGGTGACATACCCCTTCAATTGTTAGGTCCTCTGGGGTGGCCCAATCCACCAGGGAAAGGTCCAATGTATCCAATCCTTGTTCTTTATACAATGGGTCTTCAAGGGGCCCATCATCTAAAAAACCCTTTGGGAAACCCCGAAGGTCAAGTACTTTCATCAGGCCTTTAGACATCCATGAATGTTGGCGGCCTCGGAGATCAAAACTATCTTAGGAATCTACCCAAAAATCTTTGAAATCTACTATGTGTGGTGGGGATACCCAGGGAAGTGCCAAAGCTATCTTGCCTAGTGGGTCAAAATTGTTTCTGGTATGGTGGAACTCCACCAATCCCAGACTCTTTAGTTCATTATCTGCTTCCCTTGTTGCGGTGAGACTACAAGAATAGTTCTTGCAATACACCAAGAATGGGATGTTGGTGACCTTCTTCAATGTGAAGAAGACATGCAGCTCAAAAATTTGTCAATAAAACTCTAAAAGGATGACTCTATTGCTGCAATACCGAGGAACAAGATAGGGTTTCTTGAAGAAGTCGGTCACCCAGATATATGTATGCTATTGGAAATGAATAAATTAATTACCATAGGTGCTTACTAGGTTCATCGCCTCTTTCGATAATTGATATCCAAAATCCCAGGTAAGTGTCAAAATATTTTGGTAAATGAAGACGTCATTTACCCTGCAAAAATTTGGGAAACTGAGTTCCCATTGGACTTGGGGATAATGATCCCATGGCGTTAGCTAGCTCAACCTATTCCCTAGAATGCCCATTGTTTGTAAACCCAAAAAAGGTGGTCTCTATTGGTCCAGTATCCATAGTACATAAGATGTCATGTGGAACTTTGAGTTCTGGAGGACGCCTTTCAACTACGTGTCCACATGGTTGGCTATGATAGCCGCCCAATTGAAATTTTGGTTGAGGGTGCTCATGTAGTAGAGAAATTAGTACATCCATGTCAAAAAATACTGGGCATGGGGTTCTCTAAAGATCCTGCATAAAAATATGATGCCCGCCTGAATGGGCTCTTTAAAATCCCCGCGGGGAATCTCCAGCTTCATCTTTTTATGGTCCCTTTTCGGGGACTTCAGCCACTGGGAGTTGAGATGTTGCTGGGAAAGGAGGGAATCTACCTTGAATTCCTCCAATGAATTGGATTGGGTGAGAGCAATGGATCCCTTGAATTGGGGGATCCCCAGCCCTATAGCAAAAGTTGATGCGTCCAGATTGACGATAGTTGTTGGATCGTGTAGTAGTCGGGGATTAGCGAGCAAAATGTTCTGAGTAGGGCCATTGTAGAGTGTCACTAGTTAGAGTATTTTCTCTGATGATTGCACCAAGTAAGGAAAATTTATATCCTTAATAATTTTGGAGATGGCCAAGTGGACGGCCATACTATCTCCGTCAGCCTTCAATTTGTATATGGCTTGAACTAAGCCCTACATTTCAGCCCAAAGTCTGGGCTTTGTGTATGTTATCTCTTACACTTTGGAGTCCACCTTTGACCCCATGAGAATACCCTCTCTCGGGAACTTGGAGGTTAATGGTAGCTTAGCCAGCATCTTTTTGGCCTTTTTTTTTGTGGCCGCCCGAGTGGATGTAGTAGGTAGCTCCAGACTATCAGGAGGAGTGATCACTTTAGACATTTTGATCGAGCTTTCTCTAACCTGCAAGACCAGAGAACTGTCAATACATTATATGATAGAAATAATAATTTTTGGGACTCCGGGTAATTCACCACCATCTCGTGCCTGTCCAAGAACGTTATCACATATCAAAACTCTCAGAATATTAAAGTTCATCATGGATCAGAATAAACACCCAAGGCTCTGAGGCATTGTCTTAAGTGAAAAAAATGGGATAAAAACCCAGGGGCCCCTTGGCACCTGGAGTCCAAAAAGACTAGCCATTGTTGATGTGACCAAAAGAGAGCCGTACTTGACGGACATGGGTCATCACATGGTCACATGACAGGCAGTGTAATGGCATTAATGGTGACAAGTGGGCTTATGTAATGGAAGTAAATGTTAGATGGGATGGGATTTGAATGCCCACTCATGGGAAATTAATCCTGCTATTAATGAGATGATAGAGAGTTAAGAGAAAGCTGCCATGACTCAAAACAGCGAGGTGCTAACTTTGAACCGTGGCGAGTTCCTCTCTGACGAGCTCGACAGAGGGTTTGGATGTGGTAGAGTGCAACAAGCTCGATGTAATGGAGGGATATATAGAAAATATACACCTAATGTATAGAAGATCAAAGTGCTGCAAGGGCCAAAGCACAACTCGTAGGTTGACCGCAAAACAATGACATATATACAACTATGAACAGAAACTTATAATTTTACAAAATATATAGAGGCAACTAGAACCATTTTAAAACAATGTACATACTATACATTAAATTACAACTACACAAAGGGTGGATGACCTTCTGGTAGAGCCAACCCACCAATGGGAGGTGACAGAAAAGAAGAACCAGAAACAAAAATGAAAGCGAAACAAAGCAAAACAAAACCAATGAAAAACCAGCAAATAGAACCAAAAATTAGAAATGGAAGAGTCGAAGGTTTACCTGGGAACATGGAGAAACACAGGGAAGATGATCATGGGAGGCACTCTACAATAAATTAACCTTCAATCCACCATGAGAAAACACCACAAATCACTTGTTTAGTCATTTCTAATCACCAAAGTAATCTACACTTAATCGCTTCGAATCGCCTTAATCGCTTTGGTAAATCACTCTAAGTATTTGATTGAGATAAATATGAAAATCACAGGTAACTTCAATTTATACCCTTAGGGTAAAAGTGTTGTATTCTTTCCGCAAACTCTGGAACAAGCAAACCTCCAAACCCTGGGCCCGGGGATTCCATGCAACCATACCTTCTTGAAAAAGAAGATATGATGACAAAGAGTCCCGGAGTCTAGGATCCGGTCAACTTGAAAGAACAAACAAACTCCAGGACTGGGTCCCGGAGACAAAAGAGGACAAGAGAAAAAGAAAGACAACCCTTGCAGATGCAAAGCCTAGAGGGAAAAACAAAGGAAATAAAATAAAACAAGGCAAGAGCGAAAGCGAAAAAAAGGGGGACCCAATATTTTGCCTACAAAATATAGGGATGGGCATGTAGGGCATAACAAATGACAACTATCTGGGATAAATGCCTTAGCATATTTGAGAACTTTAGAATCTCTAGTTAGCACAACCAGAATTGATCTTTAATTGGAGGATTCTACTTGCAAGGCGCGAGGTGTCTGAGAAAATCAGACTCACCAATGATTCAATATTTCACTCCTTTCATCAGTTGTGATGTGTGTGCTTTGAAAGAAAACCAAGTCGATGACCTCTGGGAGAAGTAGAGAGGAGGTACTAAACAAATCAAACCAAAGTCATCACGTCTTGCATGTTTCCCCCGTATACTGGAATTCTCTACTCTTCAATCTTTCTTTCTTTTTCTTTTGGGGGGGAGGTGGTACTTCTTTCACCGTAAACCTTAAGCTTAGCTAATTTCAATGGCGGTACTTCTTTCACCTTTCCACCCATATTTAAATTACCGAATAGGAGAGAATGTTCCAAACCCAGGATACTTTAATGATTTTTAGAATTGGTCAATCAACTAGTGCAACCGATCTACCCTCAAAGCGTCTGATTACTTGCTTCTTGAATTTTCTATTAATTGATGCCCAGAATGTCAAGATGTGAATCTAGTGAAGATTACCCATAACCTTTTACCATACTTACAATATAACTCTGGAGCACAGACAAATTCCACCATGCTAACAATAGATTCCAAATTCACCAGAATGGACAAGGTACCATTCCAAAAACTAGATGTTATGCGAAGCATACCTATCTACAAAGACAAAGGCAATACGCTGGGAACCTATGAAACAAAAGAAAAAAAAAGAAATCTAAAAAAAAAGAAAATCAAAAAGGAAGGGTGTTCCTAGAGGATGGTTGATAAGACTATTTACAAGGCAAAGGAAATCCACACGAAGCACCGGGGGAGACTAATTACAAGGTGAACTTTACATATGATACAACATCTAGACAAACTTACCACCATACCTCATTCAAAGTAGTGTTTAAGAAGCTGTCCATTGACGATAAATGGGACTGCTTCTCTGGTCATAGTGTTGAGGCAATAAGTATTTGTCCTACAAATATCAGATATCAGGTATGGTCCAAGCCAAAGCTATTGAAACTTAGTGTGCTTTCCCTTCTTTTCCCAGGCCTTGTCCCACAAGAGGACCAAGTCTGAATCTAAAAGGCCTTATCAGTCTCTTTGATCAAACCATCATTTTACCACCACTTGATGATGTGTGAAATTTTCAAGGGATGTGTCTCTTTTTTCCTCCATTCGTACCAAGTTCAAGAGCTGAACCTCCACAATATTATCCTGGTTGTTGAATTCTTACATGAATTGAAATACTGGGATCTGTAAGTTAATAGGGAACACTGGCTTCTGGCTGTAAACCAAATGAAATGGGGATGTCCTCAGGGCTGCTTTGATTCTGATGCAATCTTCCCAGAGGGAGAACCTAATATTTTGGTGCCAGTCCCAGGGATTCTGTTCTAACAGATGTTTGATCACCTCAAGTAAATTTTTGTTGGTTGATTCAGCAACACCATTTCCCTGGGGGTAATAGTTGTTGAAGAACTTTAGGGTGATCTTTCTTTCATAGGTCCATTCAAGTAATTGCATTAAAGGAAATGTTGGACCATTGTCACACACTATAGCAAATGGCATCCCAATTCGCATGACTATGTTTTCTTTCAAGAATTTGATAACTACATCTGTCGTGTTGTTTTTACAAGGGATTGCTTCAGACCACTGGGTGCAGTAATCGGTAGCAGTCAAAATGTACCAATGGTTGGTAGACGAGTTGGGGTTGATTTCCCCGATGAAGTCAAATGCCCATTGGGCGAAGGGTCTAGCTTTGAATACCGGCTGTAGAGGCATGGTTAGGTTCTGCTCATAGTGTGCCACTGTCTAACAAGTATGGCATCTCCTTACGTGAGTATAGACATCCTTAAAGATACAGGGCCAATAGTATCTGGCTCAGAGGATCTGATGGGCAGTGGTGTCAGCTGAGACATACCCGGTTCTGAACTGCTCATGAAATTCTTTAATTAGTTTAGCAGCCTGAACTCTATCTATGCATCGGAGGTATATCCCCTTATAGTTCTTATGAAAAAGTGTCATTTTTTATCATGAAGTGTTCAATTTTTAGTCGTAGGGCACGACGTTTGTTTGGGGGTAGCCCCTCCAAGCATCTATTGTTCAACAATAAGTATACCAGATTGGTATACCACAGATCTTGAGTGATGGACTCCACTATGTAAGTTTGGCATTCAATGTTGGGAGTTCCTTCTGCCATCGCTCTACATAGTCCCTAGCCTCAGACTATCTTCATGGGTTGCATATCCAAATAATACTCTTAGAGGATGGCCATCCATTTTCCCTGTCTATCACCCAATTCACTTTGCATAAGCAGAGACTTAACAACCTGGTCTGGGATGATAGCATGCACCTTGCTCTGGAGAATGTAATGTCAGAATTTCTTCATGATGTAGATGAGAGAAAAGGCCTTCTTTTCCAAAGGCGAATACCAAACTTTGGCACTCTTAAAAGGGGAGCTCATGAAATCTATTGGTCATTCTTCTCCTTTGACCTTCTAGGTCAAAAATTCCACAGAAAAATGTGGTGAAGCAAAGGAATATATGTGAAAAGGGAGGGAATAGTCTAGACTATCCAAGACTAGGGCCTCAAAAATAATTTGTTTAATCTGGGTGAATGCCCGCTTTGCTTCCGGACTCCACTCAATCTTCATATATTTCTTCATCATATCATTGAGTGGCTTTACTATTTTGGAAAATTTGGTGATGAACCGCCAAACAAAGTTGATCTTCCTGAAGAAAGATCTCATTTCCTTCTTGTTGTCGGGCATTTGTAAGTTTAGCAGTGCTTCAACTCTCTCAGGGTTAATGGATATACCCTTCTCGGAGATGATATGCCCGAGCAGCTTGCCTTTAGTGACCCCAAATATACATTTCTTAGGGTTGAGGGATATTCCATACCAGCAACATCTCTCACAAATTTGGGCGAGGTGGGCAGAGTGATCACGCATGTCCTGGGAAAAGATGGTCAAATCATCCATGTAGATGATTATGCACTGATTGACTAGGCCTTCAAATGCAATGTCCATAGCCTTTTGAAATGTGGCCCCTATGTTGATCAGGCCAAAGGGTATCCTCCAGTATGAAAACATTCCCCACTTGGTGGTAAACATTGTTTTATCTTTGTCTTCATACTTAACCATAACCTAGTTATATCTAGATTACCCATCCAGGAAGGACATCATTTGTGATCCATTCATGATTTGCAATACCTCATCCAACAAAGGGAGAGGGTGATTATCCTTCTTAGATGCCTTGTTCAAATTGCAAAAATCCACACAAAGGCAGATCTTTCCACTTTTCTTCCTCACAGGGATGAGGTTGGCAACCCATGTAGTATGCCAGATCAGAAAGATAATCTTAACTGATAGCAATTTTTGAACCTCTTGATGAATCAAAGGCTTGATCAGTGGGTTGACTGGCCATTAATTTTTCCAGAAGGGCTTATCATCTAGTTTCAGTGGGATGGTATGGGTCATGATGGATGTATCATACATCTTTAGATCCTCATACCCCAATGCAATTACATCAATGTATTCTCGGAGAACCGCGAGAATCTTCTCCTTCTCCTCTAGGGAGCAGGGGGTTCCAATGTGCACCAGTTTTTCTTCACCAACCTAGACGATGTTAAATTTTTCAAATTTTCCTCCCTCTGAGGAGGATGATATCTTTTCCTGACCCCATGGGTCTGAGTCAAAGATTTTTTCTAGCACTACCATCCCCTTAGGGATGGTGTTATTTGGAAAGTCTATGATCCCATCATCTTCATCACCCTGCCTAGTATCATCGTGGTCTCGCTCTTCCACTATCTGGCCTTTGAAAACACCAATATTGGCCATGAAGGCCATAATATGTTGGTCATCCTCAAAGACTTGAAAATGGGTGACATTATCTGGTATGAATAGGGTGGGGACCATCTCAACAGAGAATTTCCAGATCCGGGAGCCAGCCATTGGCTCAAGGGTGCTGGCGGATACAGTGAGGGAATCTGAAACATAGTTCCTTTTCCAAGGAATGATTTCAATGCCGAAGGCATCAAAATATTCGATGAGGCTCCATGCCTGGTTGCCATATGTGGCCATTTTTTTGTCATGACAAGTGTATTGGCTTTGAACCTGCTTAACGATCAACTCTGAATCACCCAGTGCCCAGAGGCGGATGATCCCCTTTCTTAATGCAAATAAGATTCCAAGGACCAAGGCCTCATACTCTATGACGTTGTTCATGCAGTTGAACTATAGCCTGTAAGACACGAGAAAGGATTTTCCCTATGGGTTGATCAATTCCACTCTGGCCCCATAGCCTTGCTTAGACTGGGACCCATCAAAATTTAGGTTCCACAAGTCATCATTCATTGTCTGGGGTTGGGAAGGTGAAGAGGCCTTTGGATTATTCTTGGGAAGATTGTGAGGAGTTTCCTCCCGCTCTGATGGCGCGTGGGTGAGGTTTTCCTCTAGGGAAGTCAGTGGTTGGGATGCCTGGACAAGTGGCACCATGAGAGTGTTGCTAGATGGATTACTGGGTCTAGGCATGTTTTCTTTGCGTTCTCTTTCCCGGAAGGCATTGACGTGTCAGGTAGAAACAATAAGGAAAGGCTCACACTCTAGTTTGGAATGCTTTTGATAATGTACTTGGCACCAAGTGTCAGACAAGAGCGTAGTGGGGGTTGCTATGTTGCCCTGCATGTTGACTTCACCCTTTATCTTCTCATCTAGGTCCTGGGTCCTCTGAGAGACAATGGGATCTTCCCTGGGGTGAAATCAAATGTCAAGATCTCTAGGGGTCGGTACACCCCAGGGGATGTCTCATAAAAGAGGACCATGTTTACTCTCTCAAATTTGGTGAGGGCCTGCTTCATCTTGGGCTCACTTTCTACCCAAATCTAGTTAGACTACCCCTCCTAGGGGAGCCACAAGTGGGATAAGTCAGTGGAGAAATACCCATTAAGGGACTTAGACCAATTCTAACTCAATAGCATACCATATGTCTCTGGGATGTCCACCACCTAGATGTCTATTACGCTCGATATCCAGGGGTCTTGGATGAGCTGAATCCAAATTTTTTTCAGCTCACCTACCATTTTTATAGCATTTTTGTCCAGCTGGACTAGTGCGCCTTTGGATGGAGTGGGTTGTAATCTAAGCTTCTGGCATATGGATAAGGGCATGTCATTGTCTGAAGCTCTGGAATCTACCAAGCAGTTATACAGGTTCTTCCCTTGTATGTTTAAGCCTAGTAGGAAGGGAGGATCCTCAGTGTTCCCCTAGAAGATAGCCGCATTGGTGTCATCAAAGCTGACAGTCTTGGGTGGGAGACTGATAGCTTTCGGGTTTCCCAAGAGCTTCATAAGAGACTTCCTCTACTCGGGATAGTTCAGTAAAACCTCCATCAGGGTCACAGAGGTGGTGGTCCTTTCTAATGCCTTTGTGATGTCAAACCTCCCTCCCAAGAATTGTGTGCTTCCCTTGGCCAAGTACTTAGCTTGGTTAGAGCTAGGCCCTCTCAGTGGGAAGGAGCGATCAGTAGTATTGTCCTGGGGAGGGGCATCTTTGGGTGGTGTGGGCATGTAAACTGGTCCTTTACCATCCTGACTCTGAGTGTTGTAAGGATTCTATGGGTTGGTAAAAGCATTGGCCTCAAAGGCCATAATAGATTCATCAAAGACCCCCTTCAATTTGGGTTCTTCTTCATCCTCTTTGTCTGTCCCAAAGAAGATAGTCTCACATGCGAAGGCACTGTGAGTGGGCTCTTGCACAAAATGTTTTGGGGGATCAACATTTTGTTGTCTTTCCAACTAGGAGATCATGATGACCTTCTCTAGAGTGGCACAGCTCACCTCAAAATCATATCCAGTGTCATTTAATCTACACCATTTGATTAGGGGTTGGAGTTCTATGACTGGCATAAAATGCGAAGGCCCAGCACTACCCTGATTGGTGTTTTGGTTCAGAGGAGGACCTCCAGTATTCGCATTGTTATTCCATTGTTGTTGGTTGGGCTAGGGCCCATTGTTGTAATTCCTTCCTCTGGCATTAGTATTTTTTTGGCTAGAGAATACATTCCCTCTCTAGGAATTAGTGTTATGGGGAGTCAAAGACCCCGCCTTCAGCTGCCCCATGTCCACAGTTAGTGAGGACAACAATCGCTAGAGGGATTCAACCTCGGTGGACAGCTGGTTGTTTGCATCACACTGTGATGGTTTTTGTTGTTGGTTCTCAAGGAAGGCAGTAGCATTTATCAAATTCAAACGCAGAAATCCTCTAGCCACTTGCGACTGGAAGAAAGGCACTCTGGAGGGTTGTGTCTGCGGTTGTTGCATTTGTTGTGGCTAGTTCCAGGGAAAAGATTTCAGACCTGGTGTTGTCTGAACTTGTTATGGGTACACGTACTGGGCCTACTGGTCTATCGGTGATGGTGGGGTCACGGCCATCGCTGGGGCACCCATTTCTTGGTTTGGATTATATCCCCCAGTGTAATAAGTTCCATCGGGTATCATGTTGAAAAGCATGCTCTACCCAATCCTACTGGGAGTTTTGTTCAAACCCTGAGACAATTCTAGGGCCAGGTTGTAAACTTTTTCCAGAGTATCCAGGTCTACGATGGCGGTAGTTCTCCAAAGGAGAGTGGCAACAAAAGGGTCCATCACATTGAGGTATTTCTATGTGGTCACCTTTGGAGAGGGGATGAAAGGACCCATGAACCACTTCAAGGCGCGTTAAAACTGATGGTTGAATGTTGCAAGGGGATCATTTGGTTCCTTCCTAATAGAGATGAACTAGATGTGGGACCATGCTGGGTCCACATGCATGTGGAAGGCAGCCAAGAAGGCATCCTCCATATCCTACCAACTGTTGATGGAGTTGGTTGGCAAGTTAAGGTACCAGTTCAGCTCATTCTGCCCTAAGGATAGAGGGAACATCTGGGTCACAACATCTTGATGTTGGATCTAGTGTGAGTTCATGGCATCCTTGTATGCCTTCAGATGCTCTTTTGTGGTTCATGAGCCTAAGTGCTCATATCGGGGGCAGATATTCTCTGGATGTGAAGGAAGATTGTTAGCAATGCCAGGGAACTACCCCATCAGGGACCCGATGTTACCGAAGTATGCAGCCATTGGGGGAGTTGAATTTTGGATAGATTGAGTGTTGATCCTTGAGATTATCTGAGAGGTTTGGGTATTCTATGATGTAGTAGATCCCAAGATAAGGTTGTTTGGTTGCTTGGTTTGTGGAGTTTGCTTCTTTTGAGCAGGAGGCCCGAGTTCAAAAAACCTTTCAGGATTAGGGGTTGATCTAAGGACTCTTTCAAATCATGCAGGTGAGAATGACCCAATCCCACTAAAGGTGTGATTCCTAAAAATATGGCATGGGGAACCCTCAGGCGGTGTAAAGTCAAAATCTTCGGAGGGGGACGAGCTCATGCCCTTGTTCTAGCGCTAGTTTCCGTTGATGGGACTTTATGACCGGGTCCGCCAACAGATGTAAGTTATCACCGGGTACCAGAGTACTGGCCAACTTTGCCTATAAAGGTTGTCTGAATAAATGAGATTCTCTGGGCATTCAAGCATGTGAGGGTTGGGTCTCAACAATGCGAGAGCTAATTTGGGTGTTGTGACTATTTTTTGGGGGGATAGCTGGTTTTGTTTTCTCATCTTCTCTGGGGATTTCAGTAAGTAGGGGTTTCCTGCAAGCATTCAGGATTATCAGAGAAATTTCAAAAGATACGACGGGATTAGAGAACATCCATTCTACCTATAGTTGTGAAAATACATTTAAAACATCAAACCATGATCTAACATGCTACACTAAATAGTGAATATACAGAACTAGCAGCTCATACATATCCAATAACGAGCAAAAAGGTCATTAATCTACTTAAAACATTAGAGAAAGGGACATAAGAAACATACAACACAAAAGAGTATTAACTCAGAGATCAGAAGGCCACCAAAAAATGTCATAACTGATAGTCACTAATGTGTATATCCCACAAAAAGCTCCCCAAGGCATGTAAACCTGAAAAAAAACTCAAACCGCCAATAAGTCTGCCCCTCAACTAGCAAATAAAACTCCTTCACTATATCTTTGCATTTGAAAAGAAAAATAATTAACAACTAAGTTTTTTCTAATTCAACACTTAGTTGTTATTATTTACAATTCAAAAGCGTGCAGTATCCTATTGAGCCCAATTATCTATTATTTCATCTAATATATTTAATATTTAATAAATAGTAAACAACACTGTTTAATAAATATTAAATACTTCAAATGTAATAATGTAATAATGTAATAATATATATATATATATATATAGTATGAATATTTATTTAATAAATATAAATTAAAAATAAAAGGAAATAAAAATTTTGTTGCAAATCTCATAACACAAAATAACCCCACGGGCTATTTGTTTAATATTCCCACAAAAAACATTTAGGCAAAATGTCTTTTGTGTCATCAAACATTTAGGGTATCTCAAACCCTAATTTAATTTTCATTTCTCATTTGTCATTTTGATATCTTCTGGAACTCTCTGTGGGAGGCGGCGACCGAGCTTAGGGTTTGAATGATGGAGTCTTCTTGTGGAATTTTCCATGGAGATTCTACTACATATATGAAGGTTTCTTCATATAATTCATCTTTCTATATGTACACGCCTCTATTATTCTAATCTGAGCTATGCTTTTGTGAAAAATCAAAGAAAAAACTTTTACTACTTTATGTGTATCTATCTCAAACCTTGAATATCTATGTATTTTTGGTACTCCGAGACAAAATTCATATACCATGGCACAACCTTTCTTTCTTTTATAGGAATCTCTATTAGTTACTTCCTTTTGTTCTGGGTCTTACAGAAAACAATAAATATTTGTATTTTCTTCTATAAGATTTTGTGGGTCTATTGCTAAGCTCAAAACCTAGGTCATGGCTTTTCCTGTATTGATGAACTACAACTGATTGTATGTTTGAATTCATTTGTTGATATTCAACCGAGTTGCAGATGTGATGATAAACATTATCAGTTTATGTACTCTCATTGATGTCAACCTAGTCGAGTATCATTTTGATAACAAACATCTTCTATGGATTAAGGATCTGGAGAAAACAAAGTTTATGTGATTGGTAAATGAAGAGTTCTGTATACATCGTGTAATAGTGAACACCGAGCAATTATAGTGTATACTGAGCACAGTATTAACCGAGCAAGGGATTGTCAACACAACACGGTATTGACCGAGCACTTATATCAAACCGAGGCCAACTAAGTTGCTGAGCTAGAAATTGATGATTTCAAGGTAAAAGATAACTTTTGTTATGGAGATCTAACTGACATTAAAATTAAAGGAAGATCAGATGACAAAGATTGAAATGTATTTTTAACACAACTACCGACGATGGTTTAAGCAGAAAAATCAACGATGGAGATTAAGCGGCTAAATCTGGAGGATGAAAATTAAATGAGATATGATGTCTATGTAAGAGACAAAAGATTCATTTTGAATCACCTGAGAATGCTTGATGCACATACATGCAAATTTTATGCATAACTGATCAAACTGGTTAAAGATAGAATCAAGTATTTCTGCAGACATCACCAAGCGGTAGAGGAAAGAGCATCTACAGAGCATAACAGAGTATGGAGAATCAGAGGAACTAAAGTGAACAAAATTGATCAGAAGTATTATGTACTTAGCATAGATCTAAAAATCTGCAAATCATAGTTGTATTTGAATATGATCATTACTGTATCAGTTTAACCATTGTTACAGATAAATCTCTTAACCGAGTAGGATGTGACAATCCATATTATGACATTCTAATGAATGTTGAGTGTTTTCCTGATGACCCCATAGTGAATGCATGGTCAGGAGAAAACTATTAGTTTTAAATCCTCTAACCAGGTCACATTTAACAGTGTGCATTGTAACCTTTAATAGGGTTGTCTCTTAACTGAGCTTACTTCAGAAGAGTGAAATATTTTGGGTTACCGGTCCCAAGTGGTTTTTCCCTTAATAGGGTTTCCACGTTAAAAATCAATGTGTCAATGTGTACGAAACTTGTGGATTTCTATTTTACTTTACACATTACTTTATCTTGCATTTGATCAGTAATCACTGTATTAATTTACTGACACTTGGTAAATAAATTAAGAGTAAGTTTTGAGATCACATAATATATTTCACTGAGATGAGTTTTATATTTGAAATTGTTTGATATACATCTGGGAGAATTTGGGACTGTAGAGTAATTGGGAGCTAATTGATTATAACTGATTCACCCCCCTCTCAGTTATTCTAAAAATTTGTATCAGAGCATACAATTCTTAGAAGGACTTAAGGTAAAGATCAAGATGTATAAGAGAGATGCACCAAAGCTAAACAAGGAGAACTTCTCAACATGGAAAAGAAGAATGAGACTATACCTATCAGGGATTGGAGATGACATTGCAAATTATTTGGATAATGAATTCATCCTACCTTCTGGACCCTTGACTATCAAGCAGATGAAAGAGAAACATGAGCACAACCTTATAATCATGGAGATGCTTCTTCACTTACTGACGCTGAATTTGAGGATATCAAGACATGTACAACTTCCATGCATATGTGGGACAAGCTTACACTAGTATACAGAGGAGATGAAAATGTACTGAGAGATAAATCTAAAAGTCTTCGAGGAAAATTTGATGATATGAGAATGAAAGAAGGAGAGAACATAACACAGTACAACACTCGACTCAAAGAAGTAGTGAATGCCATTCATGGAGCTGGTGGATCTATTGATGAAGAAACTATTGCGAGTAATATTTTTAGAACTCTATTGCCTATGTATTCTATAAGAGTCCCAACAATACATGAAACGAGAGAAGCACCTAGAAATAATATTACTATTGATATTATTTTTGGAAGATTGATTTATTTTGAGCTAAATAACTTTGACAACAATGTAGCACCTTCTATGGAATCCGCATTTATGTCTACTTTGAAAATTGGAAAATATAGTAGCAAACACACGATTAGAAATAATATTGACAGTGATTGTGATGATCAAGAACTTGATGAACTTGAAGCCTTAATGGTTAGGAGATTTCACAAAGGTAAAGGAAGATATAAAGGTAAACTATCTTTGATATGTTTTAACCGTAAAGAGATTACCCATTTTGCTGCAAGATGCCCTAACAGGAAAAATTATGAAAGAAATGATAGATCTAATGATAGAAAGGATGGCCGAGACTACAAAGGCAACCGACAATATGATAGAAGAGATAACCAAGATTACAAAGACAACGATAGAATGGCTTGTTACATTGCTGAAGATAAAGATAATGATAGTGGTTCTGACTATGAGGATATTGAGACAATGTTTGTAGCTTTGAAAGATGAATCAGATGAAGATGAAAGCTATGTAGAAACAACACTTATTTCTAAATTTAGTAAACATGAAATTTGGGTTATTGATAGTGGATGTACACATCACATGACTGGAGATAAAGGAAAATTTGAATTTCTAGAACATTATGATGGAGGATCTGTTAGAATGGGAAATGACACACCTTGTGAAGTGAAAGGAAAATGTACTATTATGCTGAACAACCAAATCAAATATGAGAATGCATATTGGGTGAAAGGACTAAACTATAATCTATTGAGTGTTTCACAGTTGAACAACATAGGTCACCAAGTTGCATTTGAGAACATAAAATATAGAATCTATGATGGAACATGAAAGTTGATCGGCACTGGTGAACAATCAAAAGGTAACATATTTTATCTTGACATTGCTGAACCTACTTGTTTGTTGGCAAAAAATGAATATATATGGTTATGGCACAAAAGGCTTTGTCATGTAAATTTTGACAACATGGTTAAGATTAGCAAGAAAATAAGAGTTAGAGGCTTACTGAGTCTATCTAAATCAGACCATGTAATGTGCAAGAATTGTCAAATGGGAAAGATGTAAAAATCTAGTTTTAAGAGCAATAATTTTTCATCTAGTGATATTTTGGAGCTAGTTCATACAGACCTATGTGGACCAATCAGAACACAAAGCTATTATGGAGATAGATACTTTATTTTATTTGTTGATGACTACTCTAGAATGATGACTTCCATGTTCCTAAAAGAAAAATCTAAAGAATTTAAGATGTTTAAGTGGTATAAAGCTAAAGTGGAAAAAGAAATTGGAAGAGAACTGAAGTATTTGAGATCTAATAGAGGAGGTGAATTTCTTTTTGATGAGTTCACTAATTTTTTTAATAAGTATGGAATCAAAAGACATGTTTCTGCACCGAGGACAGCACAATAGAATGGAATTGCTGAAAGGAGAAATAGATCAATTTGTTGATTGTGCTAGAACACTGATGATTGACAATAATATTGCACACACATACTGGAGAGAAGCTGTGAGTACTACTGTATACACACTGAACTAAGTACAACTGAAGAAAGATACCAACAAAACACCTTATGAGCTATGGTATGGTTATACACCTAATGTGAGCTATTTTAGAATATTTGGTAGTCATTTCTATATCTGAAAGATGTATTGTATGAAATAATATAGGATCCCTATATTATTTTGGTCATTATGGCCCTCCTCCTCCATTCTCTAAATTTATTCCTTATCTATAGTTTTTGGATCCTGCAGTACCAACTTAGAGCTGGAGGAGTAGTGGTTGCGTTGCATCGTCTGGGTATACCACTCAATTATGTTGTGTCTTCAAACAATTGTGACCATGATGCCTACATTTATGTTTCTCATCTGTTGTGCCCCAGGATCCCTTATGACCCTTTATGACCCTTTAAAATCCCTAAGATTACATCGTAGAGATCTTAAAGTGTCGTAGAGGGTCATAAGAGACTCCTAGGAGGGGCCAGATGAGCTTCCACCTTCACGTGGTTGGCCATGTTAAGTAGAGAATGTTAAACTATTCTTGAAACAAAGAGAAGCTCAATATTTTAAGTTCCCACTCCATGCACACAACAAATATTTTTTTTTAAACATAGCATACCGTCGCAATTATGACAGTATTCAATGGACAACTGATGCCAAAATACTACACACAACATCCAAATATCAGAATTTAGTTTGACAGGTGTACATCACATGTACATCATCTCTGTCGCATACCCATTGTAATGGCGACACTCATAATGTGTAACGACGGCATACTAACCCTCATAGCCAGTGCATATTGTGACAGTCATGACCGTCGCAATAATGAAAGACATAGCTACCATCGGTGATTCTGATGCCAAAACTGCAACACCGGTCAGTGTCACTTTCCTGATGGTGTAACATCTTAATTGTGACGCATAGCTGTCGAAAAGAGGTCTCAAATGTACTAGTATTTTTTTTTAAAAAATGTTTTTTTAGATGTTTTTAAGTTTTCTTTAGTTAAATTATTGTAGTTGCACTATTATTTGATGTTTTTTGTTTTAATTTTGTTATTTTTAATTTTAGAAAATATACAATATTTTTTTATGTAGATTTAATGTTTTTTCAATTAAGATTATATGTTAGTTACTTAGTTAATTAATTTAGTTTTATTACAAATGTTTCAAAATAGTAGGAAAATATTAGAAAACAGTAGGAAAATGTTACACAATAGTAGGAATGTGTTACAAAACATTAGGAAAATGTTACATTAGGAAAATATTATTTAGTTAATTAATTTATTTTTATTACATATGTTTCAAAACATTAGGAAAATAGTACAATACATAAAACCAACATGAAACTAAAACATAAATCAACATAAACTCTAACAAATTAACCCTAACATAAAACTTAAACATAAATCAACTTAAAAACTCTAACATTAACCCTAACATGAAACCTTAACCATATTGAACCCTAACATGAAACTTAACCATATTGAACCCTAAGAAAACCTTAGCAAAATGTTATAAAACATTAGGAAAATGAACTACAAGACATTAGTATTATGTAAAGTTCATGTATTAAACATAACATTGTACCCTAACATGTGAAACCCTAATACGAAACCAACATCTTGAACCCTAACATGAAACTGAAACATGAATTTTAACATAAACCTTAACATGAAACCCTAACCATATTGATCCCTAATAGAAGCCTAACATGAAACCAACACATGAAACCGAAACATAAATCAACATAAACCGTAACATGCTAAATTGAATTTTTGTTTCGAACATACATGTATTCAAGTGTTTTTTATTATCTATTTTATCTATCATGTGACATTGCATTAGCCCTCACTATGTAAACCTAATTTAAAAGTAGATCCTTAAACCCAATTGAGAAATTAACCATAAACATAAACCCTAACATGTTCAACCAACACATGAACCTTGACCTTCAACTAGAACGTGCTAGAAACCAACATGAATGGGATAACCACAAACAAATTAACCCTAAACCTAATTAATAAATAAACCAAGTTGATCCCTAAACCTAAACATGAGACATTATTTTACATTCAACTAGGCTAGTTGTAAACCTACAGAAAAAAATTGATCCATAACTCAAAACCTCTTTTTGTTAGAAAATATGTGCACATGTATGTATATATGATTTTAAATCATTTTTCTTTCGAATGTATATGCATTCAAGTGTTTTCTAGTTTATTTATTTGTACCACATGTGTTTAAAAATATGTAATTAAATTAGAACTGGACCATGTACATGTGTAGCTCGATCTAGACGTATATTCTTTTTTATAATTTTGAGCATATACATCTATTTTTTCTATCACATGGCATCGGGTAGAGGGACATCACCTGTAGATTCTGGAGATGCCAGTGTACATGGGGGTCGTAGTTCCTGCTCTTCTCATAGATTGACTGATTCTAGGGAGGGCAGGGAGGATTTATTTGCCAGTACCATAGCTCGATTGACACGAGCTATTGAGGTTCTTGATCAGGGTATCCAGTCATCCACCACCCTCCCTAATAGGGATAGGGTGAAGGTCATTAGAGAGGACCTGGTTCATATGATTGACACAGTTCAATCATACAACCCTTATGATAGTATATCTATTGATACATTCTATACTTCTCTTTCCCGCAACGTTACTGGTGTTGTGAAGTATAGACAGGTTGATTCAGAGGTCTCCACCGCTATGGTGAAGACCATGTTTCATTTTTATCGAGATAGAGCATAGGTTAGAGGTTATATGACTACTCGGTGTGAGGATGACCTTGTTGGACCATTTATATATCCTTGATGGTTGGTTTCTCATCATAGGTGGCCCCAGAAGGATGAGCTTCCACTATATTTCTGCAAACAGTTGTTTGCAGAATTTCATTTGCATCATGATGTTGATTACAAAGATTCTCCCGATCATGTTGGGCAGGGGATGGGGA
This sequence comes from Thuja plicata, assembly GCA_018584345.1. Taxonomy (NCBI): domain Eukaryota; kingdom Viridiplantae; phylum Streptophyta; class Pinopsida; order Cupressales; family Cupressaceae; genus Thuja; species Thuja plicata. Next base: position 1,614,587 of record MU225860.1, read on the forward strand.
GATTATCATATAGATTTAGAGGGCCTAATGCCCCAGTGCCTGCTAATAAGAGGGCAGAGGTGGGTCCAAACCTTTTGGTCGTACCAAAAGGTTTGGAAATGGCAGCTGTAGGATAGACTGTACCTGATGACAGTATCAGGACAAATGTATTTTCTAGTATTGCGAGTATCATGACATAGATTCATGAGATGTCATCTGATCATTTAGGGAGATACATGTTGCGTTCCTGTTCTGGCGTTCCTCCCCCTACACAGGCTGCATCCTCTAGTGATGATCCGTACCATATAGTAGATATACCATCTCCCATTGAGATTGCAGCTATATCAGATTTGAACTACTTGTGTTGTACAAGCGCATATTTAGCCAGTGATCTACTTTGTGCATATCAAGCTATATAGATTATCAACGAGGTTCCTCTCAAGGATGTCCCAGCATTTATCCCCACCACTCTTAGTAGATCTACTGGATCACGTTCTCAGGGTGCACAGAGACAAGAGGATATTCCTGCACCACCTACAGCTCCTCAGCAAACTGTAGTTGAGGAGGATGCACCTCACCAGTCTACCTAGACCACTTCATCACACCCAATTTGTTGACTTTTTACCAACTTGCTTACAAATGACCATATTGATCCCTCACATGTGTCCTTACATGATTCAGACTTACATGATTCAGAGTTGACCGATATCGGCAGAGCATTACATGCTGCTACAATATATATTTATTTAAATTTTGATCTATTTATAAAACTTACACATGTAAATGACATAAATAATTTAAATTAAAATTTTTATACACACACACACATTTTCTCCAAAGTATTCAGGACAGTGTCGAGCGTGGATATGGAGATTTATAAACTCCTGGCGATCCTTTGAATCATGACAGACAGGTAAATTTACATGGTTTTCCAAACTTAATTTTTCTATGATCATAAGTATTTAGTTTATTATACATGTGTGTATGCATGAAACGTATATTTCTTTTATTGCACACATAGATCAGGAGGAGGTGGACCATCATCAGGTCACGGATCAGGACATGGTCCTAGTTGAGCACATATGCTACTTTACATATTTCATAGCTCACAGATATATTGTAGACATTTCATATACATACATGTTATTTGAGACACATCTATATTCTAGACATTTCATCTACGTGTTATTTTAGACCTCTACATTTACATGTTATATGTTGGTATGTTATTTTAGACTACATATATACATGTTCATTTTCATCATTTCATAAATGTATGTATGTTATACATGTGAATGAGTTATTTCATATTTTAGACATTACATATATACATGTTCATTTTCGTCATTTCATATATGTATGTATGTTAAATACATGTGAATGAATTATTTCATATTTTAGACATTACATATATACATGTTCATTTTAGACATTTCATATAAGTATGTATGTTAAATACATGTGAATGAGTTAAATACATGTTACTTTTAAACATTTCATATATAAATGAGTTATTTCATATTTTAGAGTTATTTTTATGTAAGTAACTAAGCTATTCAATTAACTAATCTATTCAATTTGTCATGTACGTAATCTAAAGTAATTTAAAAGGGGATGTCTTAAGGGGAGGTATAAAAACATACGCATTAACACATAAATCTATAACAACATACATAAAAGCTATATAATAAACTCGTTGAACCATTAAAATGCAATTAACTAATCTATTCAATTTGTCATGTAAGTAATTTAAAACAATTAAAAAGGGGATGTCTTAAGGGGAGGTATAAAAATATACACATTAACACATAAGTCTATAACAACATACATAAAAACAATATAATAAACTCATTGAACCATTAAAATACAATTAAATAATCTATTCAATTTGTCATGTAAGTAATTTAAAATAATTTAAAAGGGGATGTCTTAAGGGGAGGTATAAAAACATACTCATTAACACATAAATCTATAACAACATACATAAAACCAATATAATAAATGAATTGCACCATCAAAATACAATTAACTAATCTATTCAATTTGTCATGTAAGGAATTTAAAATAATTTAAAAGGGCATGTCTTAAGGGGAGGTATAAAAACATACACATTAACACATAATCTATAACAACATACATAAAAGCAATATAATAAACGAATTGAACCATCAAAATACAATTAACTAATCTATTCAATTTGTCATGTAAGTAATTTAAAATAATTTAAAAGGGAATGTCTTAAGGGGAGGTATCAAAGCATACACATTAACAGATAAATCTATAACAACATACATTAAAGCTATATATTAAATCCATTGAACCATCAAAATATACATTATAAAAGAATACACAATATACCAAGCATGCATAACTATAGAATTCAAATTGTAGAGTTCAATAACATATATCCAATATCCAATATCCAATACATTAAGTAAGAGTTGAAACTGTAGAGTTCAAATATGAAAGTACAAGAGCTACAAAAAGAATTTTATCCTAAAGCTCTTGATACATATAGTCTGGATCCTCTCTTTCTTTTATTATCTCCAAAAGTTTTTCATGTTATTCAATAGGAAACCCCCACTTTTGATTTCCACGTCCTCTTTTTTGCAATGTCTCAAATTGCAACTTTGTTGCTATAACCAAGTGCCTATAATGTAGAACTTTTTTACCAGACATATATTCAATAAATTGAACACCATTTTTGTCTATCTTTACTTGTTGATTATATGTTCCTTCAATAACAACTGAACCATTCAGATATGACTGTCCATCACCATCTACAATTTCTTCTGGCAATTTGTATTTTGGTTTCGTGCATCTTAGTAGATAATAATCTACACTTTCAGCATTGTCAGGATCTGCAACCACAACAAAAATATCACCTAGATACAAATGCAGATTAGATATTAAATTCAAATCAAAAGTACAATAAATTAAATTTAAATAAAAGATCATGTACATGTGCACGCACCTGTAACAACCAAATCAGAAACACACTCATAATCAGTTGAATATATAGGATCATGAATGTTTATGTCAATGTTATCATATTCATAAGGAGGCATTTTGATTAACTCCTTCATATCCCATTGTGAAACATATCCATTTGCAATATTCTCACATTGACTCATTGGATTGTCCTCAACACAGTCAACACAGAAACATGATTTTTCTCTTACTTGAATCAATAGAGGCTTGTGTTGTGCGGTACTCATCAATTGGTGTAAACTTCTAATACCAACAATCCTTTGAAAATTGTAAGGATTAGACCGATCTATATCTGTTACAAATATGAAATGAAAGTTGTACATATTTAAATCAACAATTATGATAACATAGATGAACACGAAATTAAATTTTTATTTAGTTTTTTCCTGCAAACTATAAATTACCTTTCACTTCCCAAAAATAATATTTGTTGTATTTGGTGTCCCGAATAGCAAAATGATTTTTACACCAGTCAACAATTTTCTTTGAATTCTCTATCATGTTACCTGTAAATTTATAAACTATCAGTTTAAAGTTCAAATACATCTAAGTTTAAATTATACTATTTGAAATATCTAGATATATATATATTTAACTACTATTCACACCATTTGTACCTGCAAGTTCATGTTGTCAAAGTGCATGCTTCACACATGCTCTTGCTCCATCGTGCTCTCCTTTTCCATGTCCACTTTCAAAGAAGTTCCACAGAAACTTAACATTGCATCTAGCATGTTGCATAGCTAGCCAATGAAAGGCTTTTGCAGATTTAAATTGTCCGACAAGATTAAGTTGTTACATATGCAAGATTATGATCACATAATAATTTAACAAGTAATCAATGAGAATTTGAAAATGAATTTAAGTGCATACACTTACTTGCACAACCATTAGACCAAATCCAGTGTTGTGAAGCTTTTATCCTGCGATTTGCAATATCTTCAAAATACATTGCAAAACAATGAGCCACATAGCTCCTATCATGAACCTTATCATCACTGATATAGAAATGAACCTCCTTGATAATAATGCGTTCATTTGGATTGCTACTTTCTACCTCATCCAAATCAAATTGTGCGTTTCTATAGGTCACTTGCACAAATATTGCAACTTCGTCAGAATGATAATATTGAGCTTGAAGCTCTGATTGAGGGGAGAATATATAGTTCTCAGAGAAATCTACAACTGAAAGAATACAACCAAGTGGAAAACTATTTTTGGAATCACGAAACTGTTGAGATTTCCATCTTGCACCATGACAATGTTGGATATGTGGATAAATGATAGTACGGAACCTGATCATAAACTCAAGGTAGGGAAATTCACCCTCCTTCAATACAATTTTTTTTCATTCATCTCCGCTCTTAGTTTGGTATGTCTCATATTCAAATGTCTTCCACAAAACTGGCGTTGCAACATTAATATTCTCAAATTGTAATGGAAATTTATGTAAATCTCCACAATCACTGCATGCACTTTTTATACATTGTACTTTGAACTCATATGAATCTTTTAATTTCTCACGTAAAATAGACTTCACAAATTGTGTCATACTTCTAGGGATGAGCATATATGAATTAAGTACTCCCATAACCATTTTATGTGATTGCAAATATAGATGAAACTCAACATGATTTTGGCAACAACAAGTTTCATGTACCTTATTCATGCATACAAAGCAAGGGCGCAACCTCGCAAACATTCTTTGACATATTCTCACATCTGAAAATTCTTGTTTGAATGCTTCAAACAATTCGCTTTGTGTTGTATCTATAAAATATTTTGGATGTGCAATTTTCATACCGGTCTCTTCATCTTTCATCTGTATAGTATCCCTTCTATTAGAAGAAACACAGGAGTGAGCGGTCCAATATTCAATGACCTGTCTTTTACATCTTCAAAAATTTTGTCTTTTCGAGGAAGTCTACAAATATTAACCCAATTCTTTTGAATATTTTCATCTAACATATTTCTCTTCCTGATATATCTTTAAACAGATCTTCTAGATACATTCAGTAAATCAGAAATTGCATGTACTTGTTTTCTCTATGTCAACATCCTACTAGATAAAGTAGTCATCAATGCTCTACGTGCATCACTTAAATCAGTTCCTCGACTTGAGTTGTTAATGTCGTTCAATGCATCCTACAAATTTTCAACTATTGTTCGATTTACATTGTCTCCTAAGTTTTTCTTGTTATCAACACCTAACAACTCCAAAACAGGAGTCATTTCTTTTTTCCTGAATAACCTAGCAAATAATTGTGCTTTTCCAATCAGACTTTTATTTTGAAAATATTCATCCCAAATATTTTTGTATTGTTTTTTTTATTGTGCTTTCAGGTACCAATTCATTAGATGAAAATTGACTAAAAATGAATCGTCATCCATCTCCATCAAATTTCCCATGTCAAAAGATATATTTCCATCAATTTATTCCCCTACTTGAATTGGATCTTCTTGGACTTCAATAGGTTCATCTTCATTACTTTTTGTATGACCTTTCATTTTGTCATCCCTTATTCGATCATATTTTCTTTTTATGTTTCTTATATTCTCCATTGCACAATTTTTTTGAATTGAGAGCTTCAATTCACCTGCATACACAAAACCATATACAATTGATAAAAAATAAAAAATAATATTGATAAGTTCATAATTTAATATTGAACAATGCTTTAATTAAAAACACAAACAAATCTCAAAAACCTAAAAAAAAAAACTTACAAATAATACAAACCTCCTTGATAATTTTAATTCTTAGTTTCCCTTTAACACCCAAAAATACACTTTTAAAACAATTAAAAAAATGATTTTATTAAAAAAACATTTTTAAGTTGGAATAATTGATAATTGCTTGTAAATTTTTATTTTTTTTAATATATATCAACTTTGAGGGTCGTGGTCATCCATGTGACATGCTTGGTCAGCCTTAGTTTTGGCTGAAACAGTTCTGGTCGAACCTGTTTCGGCCGAAACTATTTCGGTTGAAACTACTTATGTGGCAGCAAAAGAAGCAAAAAAAGGAAAAATTTGTAATACGTCATTTCTGGGACTTATTTGTCCACCAAATCTGAATTGTTTTTAAAATCTAAAAAAACCCTTTTGTAGAGCTTCGAGTCTAGATTCTGGTCATATAATTTTTATAGTATTTTGATTAAATATAATACATTATAAGTTAAAAAAACTCCAAGTAGGTATTTTAACATTGAAGAACATGCTCATTCAAAAAAAGAAAAAAAAAATAGAAAATCATGTCAGAAAATTTTAAAACTTATATTTAACACTAGAGGAGAGAGTCCTCTTCAAGAATATATAATTTGTTTTGTATTTGGTGTAGATTTGCTAGGGCAAATTAGGCGGGAGACAAAAATTGTTAATTTTGGGTAACTCCGACTTTGAATAGTTATAACAGACAAAATATATACGAAAAACTAATCTTTCTTTTTTTTTGCACTAGTTGTACATGTCATCTAAAATATATTCTGAAATCAGAGGAAAAAAAAATTATTTACATATATTTTGTTTGTGGGAACTAGACCCTCATTTTTCATCGTTTTTCAACAATTAAAAAATGGACTTCAAAAATTAAAAAACTATGTCAATTCTTATTCAATTTTTTTAAAAAAAATTATAGGCATAAACTACATCCAATTTTACACATTTCATTAGTTTACATCATTTGCAAATTCTAAAAACAAATACCACTTTTATGTCATTGAAGTTTAACTACTTTTCATGTCCTAGTCCTCTTCCTTTGTAAAAGTGTGACATAGGTTTGTACTTTTACCGCTACACTGTAACCAATCTTTACCACAACAACTATAACTTATGCAAATACCAACATAACTTCTCTTAAAGATCCTATGGATAGCTTCCTTGATTCTATTGTCTATAAAGTTATATGGTCTTGTGGCATCCCATACATAAACAAAACTAGCTACTCCTTCAAAACAAGAATCAATTATCATTGTGGAGACATAAAGCATGAGTATGTTTTAAGATATGCCTGGCTGACCACTCCTCAATTAAGTATAATGAATTTTTTAATATATAATTTTAATTTTTTTTAAAATAATATAATAGAAATATTTGTTGTTACTTATTATAAAATATAAATTTAATATAATATATAATTTATATTTTATATAACATAATGTAAATTATAAATAACGATTATATTTATTAATATATAAAATCATAAATTAAACTATATACAATACAATTATATGTATAATTATTTAAAAACATATTTTTTTTTCATAATTAATATTTAACAATTAAGTACATATAATGTATTTTATAATAATATATAGTATTTGATATAATATAAATGATTTCGTTACTACATATTTTATTTTATATAATGCGAATTATTAAGTCTTCCTTTCAATTAATATTTGAACATTATAGATTATTATATATTATATTGTACACTAGAAATTACACACAAATGTGCATAGAAAAATTCATGAGAAGCACAATGACCCATAATGATGGATCATGTAGTGTGATATGAAACACTGATCGTAAAACTTTTATACAATCAAATCCAAAAACCTTCATCAACATTCATATGGATAATGGAAATTTGACAGCTTTGAATCATGTGAAAGGTCATTGTTACCAAAAACATCAACATTTTCGAAATGGCCTACCAATTGAACTCATCCATTGCACAAATGTGAACAAGTAATAAATTTATAAAAAGTTCCTAATTGACCTTCCAAACCTTTTTGTTGTAGTTCCTAAATGACAATATTGTTTTCCCAAGAGGAGCTCTAATCTCTTCAGAGGAATACTAACAATTATTTTACTTGTTGTATCATAGACAACTACACCTTAAACTTTCACAATGAATTTAAAATTAATAGCTTTAATTGACATACTTTTACATTTTATTTATTTTTAATTTTTTTTTGAAAAGAATTCTCAATATTCTCAATATGACTCTAAACTAAAAATTACATTTCTAGAATTAAAATAACAAAGTAATCTTTCTTATACACTTCTCAAACTCTTTTAAAACAATTTAATTTAGGTTACATGTTGTAAGTAACCATAACACTAACCATGATGGTAATCCTAACTCTAATAAAAATCCTAACCCTAATTCTCAGACCCTAAGTCTAACCCTAACCTACACCCTAACCACAATCCCAATCCTAACACTAAATCCCAATACTAATCAAAATTCTAACCCTAATGATAATCTCAATACAATATAATTATATATTAAAATTTATTTAATTTCTTCTATGTTGCGTAGGACTTCTAGTTTATATATATTTTATAATATATAAAATACATTGAGAGATCTTTTTGGAGACACCTATTTTGAATCATATTCACCCTAAGGATATCTCTCAACCTATTTTATATATATTATAAAATATATAAGCTAGTTTAGATCGCATGTTGCAAGTAACCAAGTTTAGTTTTAGTCTTCTAGATTTGTCAATTCAATTTACAAGAGAATTTTTTTATAAATATTTCTTCGAATGTCATTTAATATTTATTTTGAAGTAAAGCTACATATACAATATAATATAATATAAAATAAAATAAATTATATATATTATTTAAACATTACCTTATAAAAAATAGCATCTTTTAAGCATAAATTGCTGAAAAAAAAAACTAAAAAGAAAAAAATAATTAAATTTTAGATGAGCTCCACAGTTTATACTCTTATCTAAACATCTTAAAAAAAAAAAAATTATTTAAAATCAACATTATCTTTCCTTCTCCACAATCTATACTCTTATCTAAACATTTAAAATAAATAAAAAATTAATTATTCAAAATGAACATTATCTTTTCTTTTTAATTTTTCTTATGAAATGATATTCTTCCACATGCTTTCTTGTATGCGTTTCTTCCACGCAAATTATCGTGTACGTTTTGGAGTGCAAGCCATGATAGATTTGTGTATAGTGGAATATAATTTTGTTTTCCATGATGGAGAGTTGAAATGAAATAACGTGTCGGTGATGGAGGCGAGAAACGACTAAAAGCGTTGGAAGAAAAGACCAAACACATTCAATAAGTTGCGTGGAAGAAACGCATGCAAGAAAGCATGTGGAAGACCTTCACCTCATAATATTCTTATCTTCGTTGGATACCTGCAAAATCGTTTTTCACAATTGCTTAGCCCTTCATTCAGCTTGCTTTACTGTTTTTCTGTCATCGGCCTTTCACTGCGATCTTATTCCATGGCGTCTTCTTCTTCCGCCGGGAGTCAAAGAAAGATTGATGTTACTTCTGCGGGCGCTTTTGATGGATTCGCGCCATCTGCATTGAATTCTGCCTCAAAACGCACGCTAAAACCATGCTACGATGTATTTATCAACCATCGTGGACCAGATGTCAAATACACCCTTGCTAGCGTTCTCTATGGTATTCTCACTGGTATGTCGCTCTCTGTTTTTCTGGATTCGCCGGAATTGGAATACGGTGATTTCTTGACCGGAACAATAGAAGCAGCAATGGCCAGCGCTTTGGTTCATATTGCTATTTTTTCAAAGGGGTATGCAGATTCACCCTGGTGTCTCGCTGAGCTCGCATTTATGCTTAAATCTGGGGCCAAAATTATTCCTATTTTCTACCATGTAGATCCCTCTGATCTCAGATGGGTACATCAGGGGAAAGGTATATATTTTGAGGCCTTTCGGGAGCACGAGCGGAAGGGTAGATACTGCCCAGAACTACTTCAGGACTGGAAGAACGCACTCCACAATGTCTCATTTTACACTGGCCAGATCATTATAACTAATGAGTAAGTACCAGACATTTGGCCTCTCCATCTTTAAAAATATTTGATCTTCTTTCATCAATGTCTTTGATTTTGGCAATAGTCACATGGTAGTCGTTTGGTTTTTCAATGTTTTTTTATCTGTTCAGGGATGAGATGAGACTGCTGAAGAATATTGTGAGATGTGTTTTGAAAGAAATAAATGATAATGTGCCATTGGTTGTTACAAAACATCCAGTCGGTCTAGAAGAAATAGTGGAAGACTTTAAGGCGAATACGCTCCAATCTGCGTATGGCGACCAGAATGTACAGATCGTAGGAATTTGGGGCATGGGTGGGTCTGGCAAAACCACCCTTGCGAAAGAGTTATTCAATCAAAAATCTTCTTCTATGGGGAGGTCCAGTTTTGTGTTTGATGTTCGAGATGCTGCAACCAAAGGTCTGTTGCATGAGAAGCAGAAAAAACTCATCAAAGATCTTGGCATCCCCAATTCAGAATTTGACAATATTGAGGAAGGTATGAGAATACTTTCAAGGGTTTTGAGATCTGATAGGATATTGATTGTTCTTGATGATGTGGATAATGTAGAACAATTGAATGTTATGTTGCCTACAAAAGATAGCCTTGAAAGAGGCAGTCTCATAATTGTCACCACAAGGGCATATGATGTCCTTAAATCATGGGGAATCTCTACCATATATAAAATGAGACAATTAGATCCATTATATGCAAAGCAGCTATTTTGTTGGCATGCTTTTCTGAAACCTTATCTGAATGATGGATTTAAGGAACTTGTTGAAAAGTTCTTAGAGGTATGCAGTGGATTACCTTTGTCTCTGAAGGTATTTGGAGCGCAGCTATATGGTGAGTCTCGCAAGGAGTATTGGGAGTCACAGCTGGATAAGATCTCAAAAATGTTGTCCAAAGATATCAAACAAATACTCAAAATAAGTTATGACACTCTTGATGATGAAGAAAAAGAGATGTTCCTTGACACTGCATGTTTCTTCATTGGACAATAGTGTGGCTTGGCAATTGAAGTATGGAAAGGATTAGGATGGAGTGCTCCACAAAGTTGGGAAAGACTTTTGAATAGGTGTTTGGTTGAACTTGACACTGATAATTTGATAAGAATGCATGATCATTTAAGGGATTTGGGAAGAGACATTGCAAATAAACAATCTCCTTATCGAGTTTGGTTTCCTCAACAAACTATTGATATTCAAAAACAAGCGCAGGTAATATTAGTTTTTTTATTGCCTCAAAGAATACAAGTGAAATAAAATTTTCTTATATTATATCGTTACTCAATATAAAACAAATATTTTTATAAGAAATGAAAGTTTGAGTGCATGAAGTTTTATTGATTTTATAGTTAAATAGTTGTCTAAGAAACTTCTATCTAGTCAGTTGTGGGACATATTTTGTAATCAAATATCCCTAAAAATTTATAATTTATTTTGACTGAGCAAGTATGTGTTTGAACAAACAGAAATGTGATTTTGATAACAATGTTCACTGTATTATATTTTTTCTCTATAGAAAACAATTGGCTTTCAAGGAATAATTGCAACTTCAGATCAAATTGGGCAGAGTTATTCTCATAAGGTTTGTTTGCCCACATTTTTTCTCTACTTCCTTCTAATAATTTTAATTGTTTGAAGAAGTTTATAGCCTTTTATATATATTTCTAAATGTTTCAAGTTATTTTGTTTCAGGCGTTTGGAGCAATGGTAAAAAAAAATGATGAGTTTGATGAGTTTTGTATTGGGTGCTTGTACGGGAAACTCATGGTTAACACAAATGGAGGAATTTGGTCACTCACACCCTCTCTAATTAGACTAAAATATTTAGTGGTTAGTGGAGATTATTTTAATCAAGTAATGGGTGATGTATCAAGCGAGCTGGTTTTGCTACGTTGGTTCCAAATTGGCCAGCGAAGTCTTCCTTCAGGGCTTTCATTGAAAAAGTTGAGGGTTTTAGAACTCTATGAAAAACCAGGCATGTCATCAAAACAAAACTTAGAAGAGTTGTGGGAAGAAACTCACGGTGAGGTAAGTAAATATATATGAAAATATGCGTACATGTTTAAATGTTAATATAGTTACCCATTTTAAATGTAAATATGCTTGCTTGTTTTAAATGTAGATAAAACAGAACTTTTTAGAGATAGAAGAGAGGTTCATAGAGATGAAACCACTTTTGATTAATTCCAATTTAAACCACAGGATCCAACTCAAAATTAGCAAACATAAGAACTGCCTACTAACAATAAATTAAATACATAATATATCAGAATAAATGACATAATGCTTAGAATTAAATATTATTTTACCTCAAAATCTCCAATAAAAAAAAGATAAGATGATAAACATCTATTTTTTCTACTTAATAAAAATAAAAATTATTATATCTTTTAAATTCAATAGAGAATAAAAGATACATATTTTTCAAAGCATACCCTTATAGTTCAGGTAAACCAGTAACACTCGAGTCTCCTACAACTGTTTGTGAAATTAAGATGCGAGTTGTATGTTAATGGGAGAAGATAATGTTGTAATTTCCTATGTCTTTAGAGTAGAAAATATGTAAATATACTTGCCTGTTTTTAATGGATATTTCAATCCTATAATAATTGATGTATGCTTTACACGGAAATTTGCTGCAGGCCCCCTTGCAGCTTAGGCAGTTGCTTATTTCTCATTGCTACTCATTTCAAACTTTTCCAAATTCGATAGGACGTCTCAATCATTTGAGAAAGATTGTTGTCATTGAGGGCATCAGTCTTAGGAGTCTGCCAGACGAATTTTGCCTTCTCCAATCGCTGGAACACCTGGTGTTACTTCAATGTACAAGTCTCTCATTACTACCGATCAATTTCGGCAATTTGAGGAATCTGCGGTATCTAAGTTTGGATAATTGCTACAATTTGAGGAGTTTGCCGGTTTCATTTAAAAATCTGAAGCTCCTAGAGCATCTCAATTTAGGGTGGTGTTGTGAACTCACATTCACGTCAGAAGACTTAAACTTTCTGGAAAACACGACAAAGCTAGAGTATTTGAACCTTGATGGGTGCGAGAAATTGGAAGAGTTGCCTCGTCACATCACAAATCAGGTGTCCTTGAGAGAGCTCCATTTCAGTAATACCAGTTTAAGGGAGCTACCAGATAACATCGGTAAATTCAGGAGGCTGACAGAGATCATGAAAATAAAGGGTGTGCCGTTGCCAAGCTTGCCGACCTCTCTTGGAGATTTGTCTTACTTGACAAATCTTGTAATTAAGCGGTGTGATCAGCTGAAATGTCTACCTGACTCTCTTGGAAATCTGTCTTCCTTGACGAAGCTTGAAATTAGTGAGTGTCCAAAGCTGGAACGTGAAGGAGTGAAATCTCTACTAAAATCAATCAGGCAACTGAATAATCTTCAAGTGCTGACGATACAGGGGTGTCCAATCAGCGAATTAGATTTTGGGGAAGCATCATTACCTTTTGGATTGAGCAACCTGTTATCCCCACCTGGAGAGTCTACGTGTTGTACAGAATCATCATTTGAAGGAGATCGAAGCACTGCCAAGGTCCCTCAACTCAATACATTTGGTAGACTGTGAAATGCTGAAGAACATTCCGAGTTTTGTAGGATTTACTTCTCTCAGAGAATTTCATCTTGAAGGTTGCCACGGAATTGAGAATGTCGAAGGGTTGGAAAATTGCACAGGATTGGAAGAAATGACTGTTCACACCTGCTGGGAGGTGCCGGGAATAGAAAGCCTCGAAGACATGCAGAATTTGAAGCGGCTGGACCTCACAGCAAACAAGGGATCAGTTATTGAACATTGTATTCAAGGAATACAGGTAATAATATTTTTCTAAGAGAGAAATTTATAGTTTTTAATTTTCATGTGATTGCGCGTTGACTGATTGTTGTGAAAGGAATTTGCAGAAATGGCCAGATGAAGAAATAATGATATGTGTAGGGGCAGTCCCTGATGCGGCCTCACTTGTACAAGACTTCTTACTCTCTCGGAACCTGCTGATCGTTCACTCCTTCTCCAACCTGATCGTTGACTCCTTCTATGAACTAAATAAGGTATCTCGGATGGTGATGCCATTATGTTCTGTTTTGTCATAAATTGTATTTCTTCACAAATGACACTATCGATTCATACATTTTACAAGCAAATATTTTCTGTAAAGGTCGAAAAAGGTCGGTGGGCATGGATAGGTGTCGTCACACAACGTTCCAGTAAAATACGTTCTTTAGAGGCGTTCCGAGTAAAACTGACTTTTGACGGCGACGGAGAAGTGGAGAAATGTTTGATGGCGAGAGGGGCGGAGCTTATTGCCGCTTTTTATGTCGCAAAGTTGATAAAGCAAATTTACAGCCACTTGATTTTTTTTTGGTAATTTTATGATATTTGTAATTGTGTAAACTGAAGGGGTAATAATATGTACAAAAGGTATTATTGGTCATGTGAAAGGGCAATGACTAAACCTCATACCATATGGTACTGGAAAAAAATTCTAAATTTGCAGATTATGAAGTTTCAGCTACTGAAAATTTCATGTAAATCTGTTGTGCTTTGAAGATTTTAGAAATTATAGAGAGTGTCATCTTGTATAAAAGTTTAGTCGCTTTCATGTGGAAGTAAGAAAAAGTATCTCCAAGTTCTATTTATTTTTAATAGAATATATTCTGTTAATGGTTTAATAAAATATTAAAATGATATTTCATGGAATTGTTTTTACTCATAAGAATTTTTCCCATGTAAATCCTATATAATTTGTTAAATCTCTATTTATACAATTCTTTTATTTATATATTTACTAATAATTAGTACATAAGTTCCTAATTTCTAACATCTATTAATCATCATTATTAGTTCCCGTATAATACTCCATCCGTTAGATGCATTTTATTTATTAAACACCCAATCATATATGAATATTTTTTTAACTTTTAGCACATTTCCTATAATTGACATATTTATACATATTTAAATGATTTAAATAAAATCATTTATTTGTTCTCTCATTGGCTATTAAAGATAATATTAGGAAGAAAAATCTAATTTATTTTAAAAAAATCAATAAAATTTGGGTTGTTTGATCCATGACAGGTACATACGACAGCAGGATGTTTAAAGTGCCATTAATTGGCTATTAATATTATAAGAGCAAAATAGCTCGTTCATCCTTCTCGATCATTCTGTACATTTTCTTTCATTAATTCTCTCCACCCCTGCCATTGTCATGGTGTCAGTCTGAAATTCTTGTTCATGAGAATGATGAGTGCCTCTACCTGTTGATGGAGCTCTGTTGCTAGGGAGATGTTCTAAACAAGGTTTTTTTAACTTTTTCTTAATAATGCTTTGCAGAAATCCTCCTTTCAAAAAGAAATTTAATCTCATTTTTTTCAAAAGGGCCCAAAGGAGTCTAACTATTTAGGTCTGTCATTAACAATTGTTGGAACTACCCATTTTTCAACTGTCTGTTCATGTGAAATGTGACAACCATCCAATTCAAGGGACCCTACAGTTTCAAAATTACCTGGTCAGGATCTAATTTATGGTCTTGCAGACGTAATAAGAATTATGAATCCATGATTTATTATTCGCAAAACCCTTTGTCACCTGAAGAATGTCATTGGCATTATTGAGAAGCCCTAAAATGAAATTGTTGTCTTGTTATTGTACAACTAAGGATAAATTTATAAGCTTTATTGAACCAATTCATTATGCTTGTTTAATTATGGAACGAATGGCCTTTGGGATAGGCTTTTCTGGCGTAGTCAGAATTTGATTGATTTAAAGTTGACTTTAGAGCACTATTCATTTAACCATTAATTTAAGAGACGTGGGATTTGTTCTACTTTGATAGAAGTTTTTTTAAATATTAGTCTACCACCGACAAAGTTTAATGTTGATGTTGCACTTTGTCCTTTTGAGGCTATAAAAGTTAGAGTGCAAACTCAACCTGGATTTGCTACAGGATTGTGTGATGGGCTCCCAAAGTTTGTTTAAATCAAGGAGTGCTTCGATATGTTCCTCAAATCTTTTTAATTTTAAATATTTTCCAAATACACAACAGAACAAATTTTATTGAATTGTTATGAAATCATGAAGTTTTTGTTGTTGTTTGCAGTCTAAGGGAATTGGCGCACTTTGGGGACGCCAAATACCATGTAAGTATGAAATATTTGTAATCTGTTTGAAATGATTCACATTGTCTTTTTTTTTTTTTTCTGAGATGAGAGTAATTACCCGTGAACTTATGCATTTTTAGAAATAAATACCTTAGAAATGTCTTCAAACCCTAGGTGTCCTTGCCAAAACACATGGAAAATCACAGCTAGGTTTGTTTAACCTGCTTCCACTTGTCCATGAGTCCAAGAAATTTTGCAGGACATACTTTGTGAGTGTTGGTTGACTAGTTATAAGGTACTTTAATCCAGGACCTTTGTCAGTTCATCCACTCATTCATGGATCTTGTGATTGATTAATTGACATTTACAAGAATCATGTTTTTTGGTATCTTAAGGAATGGTTGTTCTCACGCGGCTTTGTTTTACACTTTAAAATTGTTGAAAATTGATTTGATCGTATGGTCTTCCTATGTAAGCAACCTTTGTTGTAAAGGTCTACATGTGTGCCTTTTCCTTGAGAACTGGGAGTAAGTTTTCCGGATCTGATGAAATTTTCCTCAAATGTATGTTAAAATGAGTAAAGTTTAAAGGTGCAACCATTCACAATTCACAGCAAGATTGTAACAATACAAATTGTTCAAGGCGTGACAAAGTTTAAATTTTAGAGTATAAAAGTCTATAGTTTAAACAGTTTTAATATCTCCAAAATTCTTAAATTTTAATAAGTTAATAATCCAATAAAATATTTAGCTATATTTGGCTATGGGTGGAATTAATGCCCTATCTTTTGATTAGATGAGTGTTTTGTGTAGAACTTCACCAAATTTTCTACATTAGGTTGTCAAAGACTCAAAAGTGGTTAAATAGATGAATTTTGCTCTTTGCATTATTTCTTTCAGGGTTTACTCAGTTTTTTTTATTCAATGATGGCTAAGGTGCAACATTTTCTTTAGCTCAAGCTTAAAAATTAAACAAGAAAAATATGATCTTGTGGACTCATAAATATTAAATACTAACAAATACTCAGTATTTGTGAGTCTAGAGACCTCATCCAAATAAAGTTAAACTATCAGTTGCCAATCTTGATGATTTTGGTAGAACAAAAATATTGTGTTTCTGAAGTTTTCAGCTGCAAATCGACTAAAATTAGAGGTATGGGTTTTATATGAGATATTTTCTGAGATAAATTCCATGTTATTTTGTGTATTCTTGTTTAGTTGTTGATTTATGTGTTCATATTTTAGTTTTATGTCTTATTTGTGGTTTTTAACAAGTTGTTTGCAATTTGAAATATCTTCTTTGCTCTTTGAAGGAACTCAACTAGGTTTTTCAACTTATGAAGATAAGGTTCTTTGTTCTACAATGTTCTAAAAGCTGGTGAAATTCAAAAGCACTATTACAATTTTACAAGCTCAGATATCTTGGCAACTCTCCAGATGTTTAGGAATTTGGCAACTTTATATATTGACTGGACTCAATTTTTGTTTGTTGGTGGTAAATCTTAACAAAAAGCTTTTACTTGCCTCGTCTGGTGGTTTCCTTTCCTTGTCGCTATTTTTTGGTCTTTTGGCTATGTTTTGCTGGTAGTCTGTGTTGGGGGGTTCTATAATGCCTTTCTCTTTGTAGCCCAGCTATCTCTTTTTGGGTTGTTCTTATTTTTCCTATCTTTTTTAGCTATTGTAAACGATTATGGTTCCCTTCAAAAATTGTTTTTACTATAATCGAAAACAAAGAGCTTTTACTTTAGACATTTTATTTTCTCATCATCTTTAATTCTGAACACAACAGAAAGGCAAAAAATCTTGCTTAGAAATTACTCCTATAATATTTCATTTTATATGATGAGAAACCTATCTACAACTACATATGTTACAAGATTGATTTTTTGCAATTTTAAGTGGTGTCCTTAATCTGATCTACATTGCAAATAGTTTAATGTATCTGACCATACTAAAGAATAACTCATTGGGATAAATGCACAGGTTTAAGATGTTTAAAATATCTATCTTATAAGACCATCTACAACTACATATGTTATATGTTACATGATCAAGGTTTTGAAGTTTTAAGTAGTGTCCTTAATTTGATCTACATCACAAATAGTTTACTGTATCAGACCATGCTAAAGAATAGCTCATTGGCATAATATTGGTACCTTGCAGGTTGGATTTGAGGGCCCCTTCATATGATCTATGATTTTGACTAGTTTCTAAAGCTGAGCAATTTTAGTTTGTGCTTAAAGCAAGTTTCTCAAATTAGTGCAAAAATGGCCCTTTCATGAGGTGTGATGGAGCTGCATGGTAGCATGCGCTCTTTGATTTTTGTTAGTATTAGATAGGTTTGAGTATTCAATCACATCCCAATTAGCAAAGGATGGACTTGAATGCTAGAGCTATAACCAGTTGGCACCAATGCATGCAAATGGAGCCAAACCTTAACAATATTGTCAGAAAATTTATAAACATTTATTATATTGGTCCTCGAGGTCTCAATTACCTTTTGCTCAATTTGAATGATACGTCATTGTATCACATAATACAGGTTTTCTAGATAGGGCTGGTCAGTCATATATATCAAAGGAAGCATGGATGGTTTGTTTTCATGCTAATCATAATTTGGCTGGTTATTTTGAAAATCCTTAAATTTTTTCTTCTGATATTTTTCCTTTTGCCTTTGGTTATTTATGACGACCCTGTGCACATGCTTTTTTCTTTCACTCTTGCTAGGCCTTTTACTTTTTACTGTTATCATAAAATATTCATTCCATAAACATCTATACTAATTTGTAAAGAATACTCATTTTATTGATCTGGTATTGATTTTTTATGCTTTGGTATGCTATTCAATGATCAGACTTACACCTGTTTATTTTTCCCTTCCTTTGTCTCTTTTCATTGCCATATTCCTATACGTGCTGATTATGTAGAACTTTTGTGCACGTAGTGACTATTGGACCATGTTTGGTGTACATGTGGTTTTTGGACTTTGGCATTCTTATTTCTTTTTGTATGCATCAATTACAGTTTTGATTATTTTGAAGATGCATGATTGCATGTTCTATTACTTTTAGAAAGTTACATTTTTATCAAAATTCCAGCTCATTGGTGTTTTCTTTTGCTTCTTACTGAAGCACAACATCTTCGATTGTAAATTCAGTCTAAATTGTCACTTTGGTTACCTTTGCAGGCAACATTTTTAGTTTACCTATGCTTTTAGGTTGAGATTTTTAGAATCACCTAAAGCATTTTGAATAGAGCACATTTAAATTTAAAAGTAAACATCCATCAAGTAAGCTTCTGTCGCAACTCATGTTTCAACGTTTAAGTTGTTAAGTGCTAATTGGTTTTTTCAATTATATTGGCCATGTTTTATGAATTTAGAAATGTTAGTCAAAGCATGACAATGATTATTTTAATAAGATGTTTGGCTTTTAAGGACATAACCTTGGATACGATTTTTCCATTTGTAATAGGCTTATATTTTTCAAGATTCATAGATATGGTTTGAACTCTGTTTAAAATGCTAAATTTTTTTACATCATCCCAAATTCACTACATTTCAATATTTTACATCTGTGTAGTTCAAATTTATTTTTCTTCTTTTATGAATCACCACATGTGATCCTCATAGTAAAGGTAATCTTGTGTAAGTTCTATTGTCAATTAGTGGGATTGGGAGATATCATTGATCTTGACATTGTTTTAAATATTTTTATTTCTACCTTATATCTGTCAAAGCTATTACTATTTATATCACCAATTTCTTAGATCCCTATCAATTGTAATCTTGGTAGGCTGAGAAAATAGTATCACAGATGATTTATGAGGAACGCATGAGCGGCTCTATAGATCAGATATCTTCTCTACATCTATTAGGAGAATAGAGTTTCCCAACTTATTTTTTCTTATCATTGCAAGTAACCTCAACAAGGTAAATATGTAGTTATTGGCTTGGACAACAGCAACTTAGAAACTAAAAATAGAATGATCAAATAAGTTATAGAAATTTCTACTCTTCTTGTTATGTTTTTTGATAGAGAATTATGTTTCCAAATAAAGATTCACTGTATAAGAGTCAAAATGCTAAACTATTTTAACAAAATAAATGAATGAAAGACATGGAAATAAAAATGAGATAGATGACCCCAACAAAAATGCAAATTATATTCCTCAAAATGTATAATATAGAGCATATACATCATGGAGTGGCATATTTGTTCCTAGCCATATGTCTCACTAGCTACTCATTTGACCTAAGTGTGGTTCCACAAATAGTCATTGGGTGTAGAGGTATTCCTTCTCATAAATAAGACCTGACATAAAAGAAGAACTTTGCTGCATTGCTTCTACATTTTTCAGCCCTACCGGCCTATCATTTACAAAATTATTTTAACACTTTCTCATTTTAAATTTAGATTAAATTTTTGATATGAATGACATTTCTAGTTTGGATATCTCCATTAGTGTTCCCATCTACCAAATTGTAACTTATAAATTTGATGAGCACATTTCAAATCACACATTATACTTCATCATTGAAACCAAATTTTTAATTGTCCAACCTTTTAAAAATAAGATCCTCGAGTTGTTTTTATGGCCATGCTAATTCTATCTTCATGCTTCCTAGTGGTGAAACTGGCTCTAACAAATCATCCCCTGAGGAGGAGCCACATACAATTGGTGCCTCTGTTATGGATCAAGGATTACTTCAAAAACTACACACAGGTGACGATCTAATTCATATAAGTCTTATTCAAATCAGTTTTCAAGGATTCAATGAAATACTAATATGGTTTCATTCTCAAATCTTCCAATCCCTAGAAAGAAATCTCTGCAATGCTTCTTGGAGAAGAGGAAGGATAGGTAGATCAATCAAGTTATCCATTTTCAATAAGTATAAATTTTATTAATGAATGGACGAATGAATGAATTTTAATGATGTTCATGGAATCAAGTAGTCTAAAATGTCAAGAGACAACATTAAGACATTCAAGGTCTTTTGATATTGATTTTTCTATTGTGAATATTGATTAAACACTATGAACAAAAGAAGAAATTTTTAATCACACCCACCAAATCAAGTAGACTAAAACAATCAAGAAACACATCATTAATATATTTTCAAGTTCATTTTTATGTTAGTTTCAAGTTCTTTTCAATGTCAAATTTTATATTGTAATTCTTAATTAAATGTATTAATGATTAAACATATGTGTGATGGAATTTCTATTACAGTAGGACCATGGCCGCTCCCTTTTCATAGAAGGGTGAAGGCAACACAACACTAGTTTAAAACAACTTCATTAGGAGTCTTACAGAGGAATGCTAACTCAAATTTAGGGGATGTATGACTTTTTTGTTTTGTTTTTGGAATTGAGTCAGTTATGGAGATTTATCAAGAAGTCAATCCAATACTACCCAACTCACCATATTTTACAATACTATTGTGAGGGTATGATGTTTCTGGAGAGACATACGTTTAACCAGTCAATAGAAATTTTATTTCTTATTTTAAATTTAGATTAATTTTTTTATATGAATGACATTATTGGTTTAGATACCTCTGTGCGTGTGAAAAGTGGTTGTGTTATCTGTGAACACACACTTCAATAAGTGACTATATGGTTAATGTATGTAAGCAATTAAGTAAGGAAATGACAAAAAAATAATCAAATTTGACCTATCGCCTTCTAGTTGGCAGGAGTGTAGGTTTTCTCTCAGGTCATTGCAAAACCAGTGACTATAGACATGTTCTAAATGAAGGATTTAAAGATGATTAAGCTATATGATATGCAAGAGAGTTCGATCCAAAGACTATTTAAGATTAATTTTAGAACCCAAAATGAAATGTGATCCTAGGCTGTGAATTAAAATTTCTTTGAAAATAAGAAAGTATGTAAATGCTAAATACTTTAAACTTAAAATGCAATTGATAAATGAAAATAGTATAATAACGCTACTCAAAAATTTTGATCCTTTGTGAGGAAATGAAGCCGTCGTTTATAGAAAATCTCTGTCAAAACTGACGATCGAGATTGAAAGATGAAAAATGGACAAGATTCAATTTGAAGAAGCACAATCCACGTGCGCGAAAGATGATTGGTTGAGAGAGTCAGTTGACTGAACTAGCTGATCAGTCATTTAGGAAACTTCTATAATCAATTTTTAGTTAATTGGATTCTTTTTGAAATGAGAAGCAATGGAGACTTAGTTAACTGAATGAGAAGGATTTTTTTCTATTTCAATGGTCAATCAACTGAAATGATGACATCAAATGCATTTTTTAAATAATTAAAATATTTAAATGCACTTTTAACTTAATTTACTAATTTTAATTCTTTTTGGCATTTAATTGTCAAATATCAATTTATTTAATCAACATTAGGATATTAATTAAATAAATGACATAAGGTCTATTATATTAGGATTTAGGAATTAAATTATTAAACCAAGTACGATGATAGATTAGGACCTAGGGTTTAGGTCAGATCATATTGAGGGTGATAAGTTGCCTTGGGTTGGGACTTAGGGTGATCGAGATTAGGGGTTTCTTGATTAAAGATCAAAATTGAGGGTCTAGGGTTTGGTTGACCATTTTTAGGTCATTACATTTGACCCTCTTTGAATTGACGTGTGATCCATACATTGATTCAAAGACCAATTAGTGATCAGACCAAGAATAGTTTAATTTGAAGCAATGAAACCATTCTCAAAGAAGATCGACTGCGATCTTGATTGGACGAATATTGATCAAAAGATATAAAAAAAATGCTCAATTTGATTTGAAGCGATGAATCTAAACATCTGGCAGAAACTCTTAAACCTTTTTGATTGGTGTGAATGAATAACTAGTTTGATTTGAGTGATGAAACTGATTATTGTTAAGAGATCGATTGGCCAAAATTGACTTGATTTAAAGCGATGAAGCCAGTTTGATAAATGTCTCTGGTTTCAGCTTTGGATGACTCGTATAAGACTAATATGTCTAGTTTTGAGTGTATCCATTAATGTATAATAAAATTGATTGGGTTACCTTTGATTAAAGATAATTTCAACTTGATGTGATGTGATGAAGCTGAGATGCCCCAAGCGACAGGGTCTTTCTTAGTGAAGTGATCACTGAACTGTTGATGTCCTGATCCTGCCCCCTCATGAGAGAAATCAAAAGATGGCTAGGTGCCCTAGTGATCAGACGTAATTTGATTGATTAAAATGATGTAGGAAGAAATTGATCTGATTTTGAAGATATTGCAAGCATTTAGGACCTAATTTGCACTTTTTTGGAGGTCTCATTGACAAAGTTTGACCAGAAACATGACACATGGATTGCTTAAAAGAAAAGTATGAGAGATTCTCATTCATTCAGAGTCCAGAAAGATTAATTGCGCAAGCGGTCAACTATGGTTTGACTGAAAAAGTCAACTGTCAAAATTGATAAGTCAAACAATCTCAAATTTTGATTTTTGATCTTGAAAATGGAATCAAGATGGTCGAATTAGCCAGGGGTGCAATTTTCACGTCAATTGGAGCAAGTTGGAAATTAGGTCAAAAACCTATATAAAGGCCAAAAGGGTCATTTTAATCTTTTCAAAATCCAAACCCTGCTCTAAGAAAAATGGTGGTTAGGGTCGATACAAATGATTTTGAGTGCCAGAGACCGCACAACAGGGCCCAAAACTACCCAACAATGGTAAGTGCATGATAAACCTCTCATTTGATTCCTGTATTATGAAATTTTGTTGAGTTTTTCTATTTTTAGCACATTTTTAAATTTGAAACCTTAGTTTGTCGTTACATTTCTCCCTAGGACTCGTACGAAAAATTGCTACCAATTTTTTACTCATACCAAGCCATTAGAATACTTGTATTTCCGTATCCTAGAGCTTGTACAAGCACCTTAAAAATAGCCCACTTTCTCATATGGTGAACCATGTGTGCTTGTATCAGCCTCATAACTCATACTAGCCTATGTGAATGTTGGTACAAGGGTTTATACTAGTTCTTCACTCGTATGAAAAACAACGCTTGTTTTTGAGCCTTGAAATGTCAAATTTGATTTTTTCTCATTGTTGAGATGACCTCTATAGCATGTACATCATTTTATCTTCTTATTTGGTCACTTTGACAGGCGTACTGATGCTTTGTTGTTTGTTTATGTAGGTGTGACTTCTTGATGTCCAATTCAGAATTACCTATTCACAAACGATGTGCTTGGTGGGCCGGTTGGATGATGAACATAGGGCCATCATTGCAGACTGTGGATTGGGATGGTTGATGGGGATCCCTGGTATCATGGTGACCAATTAAATTCTTACTGCTTTGGTAGAGCATTTTCACAGTGAGTATAACACATTTCACATGCCCATTGGTGAGATCACAAGGACGCAAGAGGATGTATAACGCATCCTTCACATTTTATTCCAAAGTTTGAAGGTGCAGTACAAGGCAGCACAGAGGCCAGGCATGCTAGCATTATGTCACATTTTTGGTGATAGTGAGACTTTGGAGTGATGGATATTATGGGACACAATGATGACCAAGTATGTTGATCAGTACCCTTTAGTGTGTGTTCTAACTGGATTGATTGGTTGCACCCTTATGCTCAATATGGGTTAGTAGGGATTCCATTATGGGTGGGGATTAGTCTTAGAGGAGCTACTGGCAAGGCCAGTGAAGCTTGGGTGGGGTTCATGCCTCTTGGTACACTTATATCATGAGCTCCATGAGATCGTATATTGTGAGGCTAAGAGCCTCGCACTAGGAGTCTTAGTTCTATAGATTTGGGCATGGGAGCACATTCCCATTTGTAGGCCACTATTTGTTGATGATGCCCTTTAGGAGGGGAATCCATTCATATACAGGTATTATTGGAATTATATTGAGATGATGTACTGAGAGGGGAGGGGTGAATCAGTACCTCTAAAACTTTTCTTGGTTAGCCCATTAACCCTTAATCATCAGTTTGTAAATTATCTTATCTAACTGTTAATCTTTCTTTATGTATATGCAATCATATCATAAATTCTTTAGTATGTAACCATAACTAGAATATTCATGAAAATAGATAACACATGACACGAGATATGATATGGCAGAAAACTCCTATTAGGAAGTAAAAACTGTGGTGGGGATTGTTACCCACAAGACTTCACTATCTGTATATAAGAAGGGGTCGGTTAAGGCTTACAATTGGTCACTTCTGATGACCTACCCTATTAGGAGTATTACAGTGGAGACCTGTTAAGATCTACTTTGTTTGAAGCTTTAGCAACACTGTTAAGTGTGCACTCTGTTAAGAGATTTGTGAAGAATGGTTAAGTTCACCTTCTACAAAGGATTTTAGATGTGATGCACTTGTTAGAATGCAACTACATAAGTCTTTGATCTGATGATATATGCAATCTTCAATTGCTGATAACAGATCCTATAAAGATTCATACATATTAGTAATCATCCTTCCATGATTGAATAATACCTTTATCTGCTCGTCGGTAACCTCTGTGTGTTTTTGATAACTGATGTATTCTGTTTCTGAACTTTGCATGAATTCTACCTTCTGCTCGTTAGATCCTCTGCGTGGATATCAACAATAATGAATTCATGTACTCACAATTGAGTTTGAACATCTATTTATACTAACTTAGGCTCAATTCTTGATTCATGTGTTTGCAAGTTAACTCTAGATCCAAGGTTTACAACTTGACCTTGATCTTTAGTTAGATATGTTTTTGATCCGTCAAGATGCTTTAAAAAATTTACATAAAGCTTGCTTGTCCCTCAAGTTATGATTTAAAACAAATAAAAACTCTATAAACAGAATTACATTGCTTTATCCGTCGTGTAAAAATTAGATCCACAATTTGCGGGTTCTTTAACTGACTGTCGGTTCTGACGGTCGGTTTTCTTGGTCACCGGTGTTCCTTTCTTGAACTTGTTGTTGGGTATGCCTTTTCTATTTCTGTCGGGTTAGTTCTCAAAACTATGTCACCACTAATGCTTGTTGTCATCGGTGATGCTTGTTGATTCCATACTTAGCATTTTTCTTGTGATCTTTGTGTTCTTTCGGGTATACTTGATGTTCGCCGGTAATGCTTGAGTCTGTCGGTGATGCTTGTAGTCTGGCGGTAATGCTTTAGTCTTCCGGTGATCTCTGTCAATGTTTTTCACTAAGTGTACTAATGGAAAAATAATTTCATCAATCTCCCCCTTTGATATTAGTATCAAAAACATGATATGTGCAACATACTGAGTGTATTAGTATGTACACCTGTGTATACTTCTTGCTTAGTCATTTGAATGACTCCCCCTATGTATATCCCGGTAAGTGTAAGTGTATATATATATATATATA
>MU225860.1:1640852-1686049 GCA_018584345.1 Thuja plicata
GTACTCACAATTGAGTTTGAACATCTATTTATACTAACTTAGGCTCAATTCTTGATTCATGCATTTGCAAGTTAACTCTAGATCCAAGGTTTACAACTTGACCTTGATCTTTAGTTAGATATGTTTTTGATCCGTTAGGATGCTTTAAAAAATTTACATAAAGCTTTCTTGTCCCTCAAGTTATGATTTAAAACAAATAAAAACTCTACAAATAGAATTACATTGCTTTATCCGTCGTGTAAAAATTAGATCCACAATTTGACGGTTCTTTAACTGACTGTTGGTTCTGACGGTCGGTTTTCTTGGTCACCGGTGTTCCTTTCTTGAACTTGTTGTCGGGTATGCCTTTTCTATTTTTGTCGGGTTATTTCTCAAAACAATGTCGCCGCTAATGCTTGTGGTCGTCGGTGATGCTTGTTGATTCCATACTTAGCATTTTTCTTGTGACCTTTGTGTTTTGTCAGGTATACTTGTTGTTCGTTGGTAATGATTGAGTCTGTCGGTGATGCTTGTAGTCTAGTGGTAATTATTTAGTCTTCCGGTGATCTTTGTCAATGTTTTTCACTAAGTGTACTAATGGAAAAATAATGTCATCAATCTCCCCCTTTGACAACATACTGAGTGTATTAGTATGTACACCTGTGTATACTTCTTCCTTAGTCATTTGAATGACTCCCCCTATGTATATCCTGGTAAGTGTAAGTATATATATACATATGTATTTTCTTTTCCTCTTTTTCATTCTGATATATATTTTGTACATAACTATATACATTTCCTTTCCTCCTTTTTTGATTCTAAAGGCAAAGGTACTTACAACTTTTCAAAAAGGTGGGAATGTGAGGACTTGATCTCCTCCATCATCTTTTCCCATTTCTCCTTTAGCATTTATAGAGCCACATGCTCTAGTGAAATCCTTACATGTATGTCATAGATGTAGTCTACTACAGACATCTCAGGGGTTGCTATCATATTTCTAGCATCAGAAATATGTTGCTGCAGAATTTTAAGATTGGGTAGAAGATGTGCTTGAAGTTCAATAATCTCACCTCTAAATTGTGTCTCAGGATCCCATATTTCTTGCCTTAGCCTATTTGCCTCTATGACCGTGTCATGATGTGCCTTTATGCTATCGGCATGAGAGGTTAGGCTTTGTGCACTTTTTGCAACATTGGATTCTATTTCTGCTAGTTTGTCACTATTTTCCTTTCCAAATTTCTCTAGTGTGCACATCTTTTGAACTAAGGTGATTGCTTCAGCAATCATTGGCTCTAATTCTTCAGTGAGTTCTAAGAGCTTTACCTTGTTCAATGTCACTTCTTGGCTGATTTTATCAATTAAATTGAATTGATATTTCTTTTCTGCTTGTTCTTCCATTGCTTGTTCTGCATCTATACCTTTCTCTGTGATGGCGTCGGTTAGAACAATAATTTGTTCCTTTACTAAAGCATTTTCTTCAAGTTTCACTTCAGGAACAATTTGTTGGAGTATCTCTTTTGCTTTGTCAAGTGCCATGTTTTCTCTATGTTCTTGTATCATTTTCTTTTGTATGGCTTTTCTCTGACATAGCACTCCAAACTCTTGATGTTTGTCACTGTCCAAAGTGGTAATGTCCTAGTTTGAAACTTCAATGACTTCATCTAGTGTTATAGCCAATATATCCTTCTTTACTGTTTTCTTTTTCTTCTTCTTTGGCTAGGTGGCAGATTGATGTACCACCATCTATAAGGCTTGTGATTGGATAGATTTTGTGGGTGAGTGTCGAGAGGATGAGGAATCCTTTTGTATCTGTTCTGTGTTCACCGGCTGGTTTGGTGAAGATGTCTCCTCATGTACCTTGGGTGTATCAATAGATAAATCTTCTTTTAGCTTTATACCTTCATTCTTCTTGACACCTTCACTCTTATCTTTCTCTTCACCTTTTCTCAATGTATCATCAGTGTTTTTGTCTACCTCTTTGTTTTGTTCTTTTGATGTACATCATGCTGCTCATCGATTGCATCCTTCATTTCAGTATCTGTATCCTTGGGAGTGTTGGATGCACCTTTGTTTTCATCGGTACCCATATCCTTGGGTTCATCATCATCTTTCTTAGATGATTTATCCTGACTTGAATGTATATCAATAACATCTATTAATATATTCATGTTTGTTGGTGTATTGACTATTACAGTGTCAATAGTTGTGTCCTGTCCGTCGGTATTACCATTTGTAGCATTGATGTCTTCATCTTTTGGAACTTCTGTTGCAGGGTCTTTTTCTATAATGGTATTGACAATGTTGTCTAACCATGAATCATCATTTATATCAACATCTAAGTTACCTTTTATTGACAGTTCTTCTTTGGTAACTTCTTCATCCTCCAAGTTTATGTGGATGGGACTTGCTGGTACTTGATCATCTTTTGACCAGTCTTCATCTATAACATCAGTTTGTTTTTGGCATGTGATCTGTACCTCTTCACTATCTAATTCAACTGTTGAGTTTCCTATTTTGTTGATAGGTTCCTTTTCAAGACTACTTTCCTCATCAGGATTAAGTATCTCACTCCATATTTTATGAGTGTCTTATTCAAGCTCTATAAGTTGTCCTTTTAGATATTTATAAGCTTTCAACTTGGGTGACAAGCTTTTTTCATATTTATCCACAACTTCTTTGATTTCTTCTTTTGTTGATTCAGGAGGTAAAAGAGAGACCAGTACTCTTTCTCTTACCCTCTTCTCCTCATGGAGTGCAAAAGTAAATCTAGAAGAGATTTTATCTAATAGTTATTGTGGAACATCACATGTAGTGAAGTGCAGTGGGACATAATAGTGTTTGCACATTTTAGCAATAAGTGCTCTTGAATCTTATTCTGTTCTAATGTATCCCATCTTAACCATTTCCTAATTTCTAGATGTCCAACAGATCTAGCTTCAGAAATAGACTTACATATGTCATCAGTGTCTTTAGTTGGAGATGATACCTTTGCTTTTTCTTTTGCAAGTTTGATAACGTCAGGTTCATCCATAGCTGAATCTTCTAAGTCCTCATTAGTCTGAACATATTTCCTCCTTTTGGCAGGTGCCCTAGCTGGTTGTTTTGCCTTTTGAGGTGCAGGTTTCCTCTTGTACACCTTCCCTTTTACCATGGGAGAAGGAATAGCATCCTGTGTTGTTTGGCTTCTTGTTCTAGACTTCTTAGGTGGAGGAGGAGGTGGTGAATCAGACTTCTCTTCCTCTAATTCTTGTTGCTCTGTTGTATCACCGATTGGAAGCTAATCTTTGGTGATTTCCTCCTTACCCTTTTGTTCCTCCTCATCTTCTTGTTCCTCTTCCTCTTCTCTTTCTTCTTCTCCATCAGAAGATATTTTCAAATTCTTTTTCAGATTTTTCACCATTCTTTTTGACTATTTTATAGCCTTCTTGAGAACAAGATTTGTCTTAATCTTTTGTTTGGCCTCTTCATAGGTACCAAATCTCAGTTGTTTGTTGTTAATGGGTTCATTCAACAATGCCTTTATGCATTCATTTGCTAATCCTATTTTGATTTCATAATCCATCTTTGAAAGTCATGATTTCCTAGGAACTACAGCTTGTATGTAAGTGAAATCTGTATCCACCATAAAACATATATATTCTCGGTGTTCCTCTATCAGCCTCTCTATAATTCTAGTTCTTTCTTGTAGTACTTCCTTCATGCTCTTGAAGTATTCATGCATTACATTGTCAAAATCTATCCCTAGTGATTCTATGAATACACTTATCTGAATGGTAATCGGTCTACTTGTGTCCCATGCAACTTTTCCTATGGAAGGAAAGTATTCTTCAAAATAAAATAATATACACATTATGAGGGAACCAAACTTACATGTGTTTGTCCTTGAAGACCTTATTATGCACATGTTCTCCTCAGATTGATGTAATAAGATCTGTGCCAGATCCATCTTCTTCCCTTTTTTGATAATCTTGTACACTGTGCTCATAGCAGTACTAGATATGTTGTTCATTTTTCTTTCTTGGAAGATCTTGTAACCAACAACACATGCTCCAAACTTCAGTTCTACATCGGTAATGGTATATACCTTTAGTGCTCTTTTGTCAGATTTAGCACCAGTCAGTTTTTCAACTTCTTCTAGAGATGGATGTTTGTGAGCCTATGCTTTGTTGGTTGTAGGATAACCAGTCATGAAATGTATAACATCCTTTTTGATGGCCTTTGGCTTGTTTAGCCATAGAGCCTTGTTGTGGACTCTGCTTATAATGATTTTAATCCATTCTGTCTTGAAAACCCTACAAAAATGTAGTGCATTTGTGAGTCCTTTTACCTCCAAGTGTTTGTGCTCCTCTTTGAGCTTTCCAGCATCATCACAAAGTGCCACATATGCATTATCAAGGTCTAGATCTCCTATCTCCAAGATCTTACAATTAATATAGGACCTTACGTCCTCTACCAATAAAACCCTAGGTGGAATTTGGGAGAATGCTCCAGAATCATCTGGTTGCAAAGCTATTTTAGGATGTAACTTATATTTAGGCTCAGGACATGCACCTCTGCTTACAAGCTTGAAGGGTTTGGTCTTATCTTCCATAATTTTCTCAACCCTAGAAGTCGATGCCATCATGTTGTAATTTAGGGCTTTTCACAAAATAAAACAGTGCTATCGGTGAGTGTATTAACTTACTGATTCTCATTGCTTGCCTGTGAATGTGAATGCTTCGTGTCACAATGATTTCTACTAGGTCATTCTCCAAATTTCTCTCAAATCGCTCTGGTATGCTCAAAAATTGTGGGTGCAAAAATGAGCTTACACGTCGGGCTTTTATATCTTTTTGTGCCCTGAGTTGTCATTAATGCTTACCAACTCGTTGATTTATGAAGACTGCTTTTGTCGGTAAAGACATTCATAACATCTTCGGTGTTTGTGCCAAGCTTCGGGGTAGCTAGTGGTTTTGGAGACTTCACCGATGATCATCGGTGAGGTTGCGATGATAGCTTTAGTTGATTCAACATTCACCGATATCCGTCGGTTTACACTTAGCTTGTGTATTGACCGATACACTCCGGTAAGTAATGCTAACTTTTCTATGTGTGTTCACCGATACAGATTGTGCCCAATAACCGATGGTTGCTTTTCAATAGTTTAGCAAGTAACAATATATTGCATCTTTATTCATGCCTATATTACAATATGAACTATGTATAAAGGAACTGATGCATAGTAAAACTTGTCATAATGCAGTTCCATACTTAGTTGTGCAATCTAGTTAGATGTAGTGATGTCACTGGATCTAGTGGATGAGGTGGCACCATTTGCATTCTTGTTCCAGCACCTTCAGTCTTTGTGGCTTTTACCCACATCGTGTTTCTCATTCTTTTGATGTCATTAATGGTATTTCCATTGGGATGTGTATTTGTGTCTATCAGTCGGTCTTTGCAATATTTTATCACATGTCCAACCTTATGACAATGTAAACATGCCATACCTAGATTGGTCCAACCTCTTGACCTTCTGGTCCATTTTCTCATACAGTTGGCAACAATATGACAATACCTTCCACATGTTATGCAATTTACCCATGTGTTATAGTCCCAAACATATGAATTACCTATTCTTTCTGGTCTGTAGCTTTTATCGGTTTCCTTTGGTGTTCATGCCTTGTTCTTTTTCTAGCATTCCTTTTGTGTATGCCCATTCATCTCGCATGTAAGACAGTACTTGTCCATATAGGTTTTTCTCTTTGGATTTATCACTTTGGATCTGTACTCATGTGCCTTGTGTCCTTTCTTTTGACATTTATAACAATCACCAATAAAAGTAGATTGTTCTTGAGAAATACCTTTCATTTTGTTTCTACAGATGTTTGAGGTGTGGCCTAGTTTTCCACAGTGATTGCATGACAGGTTCTTGGATCTTGGGGTTGTGAAAGCATTCCTCTGATCTGGTTGATTAGAAGATTCTCCATTCTCATTGTACCCTAATCCTGTGTAGTTGTTGACTCTTATCTGTCCATCAAGAAAATCATCCATCCTTCTGTTGCTATCCTCAACCTTTTTGATTAATTTGTTGTGTTGATTTTGGACTTTGATTTCATGCTTCAGTTTTTCATTCTCTTCTCTTAGCTCACCAATGATCTGTATTCTTTCAATGAGTTCTGTATTTAATCTATTTGCTTCTTGACTCATAAAAATTATCTGGTTTGTAACTTCATGGTGATGCTCAGTGAGTCTTTAAATCCCTAATTATTTCTCTTGTAGTTTCTCTGTAATTTTCCTCTTATCTTCAATGGCTAGTGTTCTTTCATTTTCATCTTTTCTTGCATCATTTATGACATCAATCATTTTAACCATTTGAGTCTCTTGACCAATTTGCAGCATCTTGATTTGATCTGTCAGATGTAGATTGATCTCTCATAGACTTTTAGTTTCTTCTACTGATGCGTCTAAAGCTTTGCTCATTGATGGTTCAGCTGTTTCAAAGTAATCTATTATATCTAATTCTTTGTAGTCTTTCTCATTCAGCCTGGTTGCCATAATCTTTCTTTCATCAAGAAATTTTCTCAGTTTTATTCTCACCTCCTTGTACTGCTCATAGTTTGTTTGCATCTCTAACTGCTCATTCTCAATAGTCATGTCCAGTCTAAACTTGTCCATTGCTCTGATCTTTTCTCTCAAGTCTTTAAGCTTTTCAAGAAAGAGACTCAGCTCTGATACCAATTGTTGGAATTATATTGAGATGATGTACTGAGAGGGGAGGGGTGAATCAGTACCTCTAAAACTTTTCTTGGTTAGCCCATTAACCCTTAATCATCAGTTTTTAAATTATCTTATCTAACTGTTCATCTTTCTTTATGTGTATGCAATCATATCATAAATTCTTTAGTATGTAACCATAACTAGAACATTCATGAAAATAGATAACACATGACACAAGATATGATATCACAGAAAACTCATGTTAGGAAGTAAAAATTGCGGTGGGGATTGTTACCCGCAAGACTTCACTATCTACAGATAAGAAGGGGCCGGTTAAGGCTTACAATTGGTCACTTCTGATGACCTACCCTGTTAGGAGTATTATAGTGGAGACCTGTTAAGATCTACTTCATTTGAAGCTTTAGCAACACTATTAAGTGTGCACTCTGTTAAGAGATTTGTGAAGAACGGTTAAGTTCACCTTCTACAAAATGATTTTAGATGTGATGCACTTGTTAGAATGCAACTACATAAGTCTTTGATCTGATGATATATGCAATCTTCAATTGTTGATAATAGACCCTATAAAGCTTCATACATATTAGTAATCATCCTTCCATGATTGAATAATACCTTTATCTGCTCGTCGGTAGCCTCTGTGTTTTCTTGATAACTGATGTATTCTATTTCTGAACTTTGCATGAATTCTGCCTTCTGCTCCTTAGATGCTCTGCGTGGCTATCAACAATAATGAATTCATGTACTCACAATTGAGTTTGAACATCTATTTATACTAACTTAGGCTCAATTCTTGATTCATGCGTTTGCAAGTTAACTCTAGATCCAAGGTTTACAACTTGACCTTGATCTTTAGTTAGATATGTTTTTGATCCGTTAGGATGCTTTAAAACATTTACATAAATCTTGCTTGTCCCTTAAGTTATGATTTAAAACAAATAAAAACTCTATAAATAGAATTGCATTGCTTTATCCATCGTGTAAAAATCAGATCCACAATTTGCGGGTTCTTTAACTGACTGTCAGTTTTGACGGTTGGTTTTCTTGGTTGCAGGTGTTCCTTTCTTGAACTTGTTATCGAGTATGCCTTTTCTATTTCTGTCAGGTTAGTTCTCAAAATTGTGTCACTAGTAATTCTTGTGGTCGTCGGTGATTCTTTTTGATTCCATACTTAGCATTTTTCTTGTGACCTTTATGTTCTGTCGGGTATGCTTGTTGTTCGCGGGTAATGCTTGAGTCTGCTGGTGATGCTTGTAGTCTGGCGGTAATGCTTTAGTCTGCCAATGATCTCTGTCAATGTTTTTCACTAAGTGTACTAATGGAAAAATAATGTCATCAATATCCAAGTTATTTGACCTAGACCCTTTTTGGGAAGACAGACTATTGGTGTCATCAATTTGATGATCTAATAGTAGTTGTATGGCGGCCACATAGAGGCACTAAGACATGGGGTGACTACTGATTGTAGAGCCATGAGATGTTCATGACATGTCCATGCATTGGATGCACACCTACAGTAATTGAGAAGTTTGAATTATCTAGGGTACACAGGTAGTTTGGGAGGTCAAATGCAGTATCCAATGAGTTTACATCTTATGCATGGTTTACTGATGAGATACTACGAGGATGGGGGCCTAGATTGGTGTACACTACAAAAATACAACATTTGCATGGATTAAAATGAGTTACATGAGATTATCTTAAGGTTGTATCAGATGTAGGGGTGACTCCAGAGTACCAGGATTATTTAGCATGACACCCATTTTTGTGATTTACAGATATGGTTTCTTGAATGGAAAGGATAGATGAGGGAGGGCCTGCCCCAGGTGACATACCAACAACACCCCAGAGATGAGTAGGAGGAGATCCTGGTGCTAGCTCTAGAAAAGAAGTACCAATAGCATGACAATTCCATAGAGGGGAGGGTGGTGGATTATGAGAAGTGGGAGGACAAAGTGTCCCAGCAGGAGGACAGGATGATCTTGTTTTTTATGATGCTTCCCGACATGTGAGGTAGAGATGCGATGCACAGGAATAAAAGGGCGAGTATGATGAGGGAGAGTAGGATGAGAAAGGATAGGGATAATGATAGAGGACACCACAAGTTTCCATTCGCTCACTTAGAGGGAGGGTCAGAGGTCTCCAAATAGAGGTGGTCGTGGCTCAGGAAAGGATTATAGAATGAGATTAGAGGATTGCAACCTTGACTGTTGAGCGTGATCATTTCTAGCACACCACCACCCTACAAATGAATAGGGAATCATATTATGTTGCAGCCTATAGTGTGGCTATTCCAGGATATAGGTAAGTGGTTCCCTACTCTCATTTCATGACTTGTTCAGAGGGTGCGCGCATGCCACAAGCCAATGAGGCCATTCCTCTACCACCTCTGCCACCACATGTGTATGTCGATGCTGAGGACATGGCTGAGAGCTAGTTTTCTATAGCTCATGATACTTTTGGATGTTTAGATAGATATTGTACCCAATTGTTTCCTTGCACACGATGACTTTCTCTGATAAGATATTTTGTATATCTCAAGATTTTTGATGTACCCCTATCATTGATATATATAGAGAGAGAGACATGATTCAATCTCATTATACTCATGTTAATTGATGTTATGAGATGTATTTTATGATGTTCTATATGGATGCATTTCTATCTATGATCATGTATGTTCATGTTGCTTTATGGATGATTATGCAGATGTGTATGCAATTTTATGCTTATTTGATTTTGCAAATGGATGAATAGGATACTACATGTGATGATGCAATGGATATATTTTTATTTTCTTTCCTAATGCATATATCTATGGATGCACTTTTATTATGTAATTGATATGCAATGTATAATCGATTTATATTATGTTTATGCAATGCGATAGATATGATATGCAATGCTTCTAACATCTCTTTTAGGAATTGTTGTTGTCAACACGAGGTACTTGATCATGTCTCCATCGCCTAGAAAAATAAATATTGATCGAATCGAGCTTCAGATGCTCACATTGGAGAGAGAGAGAGAGAGAGAGAGAGAGAGAGAGAGAGAGATTATACAATTTTTGATACTATGCAAATACAATGCCAAAACTACCATGAATGCAAGCTAGGACTTAGTCACTCAATTTGGGTTTGAAATTTTCCATCATTGAGCATTTGGGACATCAAAGTCGATAAAACCCTAACTGATGCCACTGCAACCATAAGGATATGAATATGACTTTCATCAGATAAGATGTGGGAAATAAAATATAGACCTTATGGCAATACATGTTGTCAATTAGTGTCAAAACACTTAGTCATCCAGTATTGCCCGAGTGATCAGTATCCCCTGAGTGATCAGTATTGCCTGGGTGACCAGCATTGCCTGAGTGATCAGCATATTGCCCGAGTATCAGTTTATCACCCGAGTAGACTTCTAGACCAGAGTGATAGTCTTGAGCCGACTTTGCATATATTTTTTGATATCATTATGTCTAATGGAAGCCAACTTATGAATTTAATTGTTTTAGATAAGATATATATGTAAGACACTTTGTTTGTCCAAAATGTACAGTTGTAGAAGTATGTGTATAAGTATATATGTGAATATGAAGTGGCATATTGATTAGAAGATTGTAGAAGTATAAAAGTACAACAGAGACTCATCCATCACATTCAAGTTATTAGTTAAATTTAGAAGGATCTCATTCAAAAAATCAAATTTGCATAAGAAGATCATCTACTGATTCATTCTAACAGGTGGATCAAAAAAATTCTCTAACCAGGTGGACCTAACAGTCTTTTATAAATCTCTTAACAGAGTTGCATACCTATTGTATTGTATCAAATCCTTTAACAAGGTGGACTTAATAGTCCTTATTGTTCCTAATAGGGAAGGCCATCAGAAGTGGTCTTGATGTAAGCTCTAACAGGCTAAATTTATACTACAGTACTAAATCTTGTGGGTATCATCCCCACCCCAGTTTTACTTTCTATTTGGAAGGTTTTTGGGTAACCAAATACTGTGTTATGTGTTATGAATGATTATTTCTTTTCTATGCATGCAATCAGATTAGATAATCTAATTGTGAATAAAGGAGGTTAAGTTTTATTGGTTCCTGATTCACCCTTCCCCCCCTCTCAGTCACCTTGCATGTAATATATTTCCAATAATTGGTATCAGAGCTAAAGGTTCTCTTAACATAACTTTAATAGCTTGAGCAAAGATCAGAGATAATGGAAGTATAGAGAATGGAGAAAGCCATTGAAAAAGAAAAGAAAGATCTACAAATGGCCATGGATCAGATCAAGAAACTCAAAGAGAATCTCTCTCATTCCATGAAAAGAAGAAAATATTTAGCAGTACAAATGAATGACAGGAATTATACAGAATAAATAATTGAAGATTTTTACAAAGATAGAAGTTCTAAAGAAGTTGATGCAGCCATTGAATACTTGCTTGCAAAGAATTTTAATTTACATGAAGTCAAAAAGTTGAAAAGATAACAAGAAGTTCATTCAATCAGATTATGTGAAGTCATAGACTAAAAGAATCAAGAAGGAGATGATACAAATTTAGCACAAGAAGATAAGAGATTGCTTAATACAAGATTGGAAAAAAAAAAATGAAATCTATAACTTCTCACTCCAGCAAGAAGATTTGGCAAATCAACTCAATAATACAAAACAAGAAGTTATCAACCTAAGGAAAGAAAATGAAAGACTGCAGAATGATCTCAACACTGAATGAAAAACTAATGAAAGTATGATGAATTCACAAGGCAGTATAGATCAGTCAACAAAAATCAGACATCATGGACAGATTGGACTAGGTTATACTGAACAAGTTGAATCCTCAAAGAAAGGATCTCAAAAGAACATGAAAACTACTTGTAACCACTATGGTAAGTTAGGGCATACATCAAATAAATGTTGGAGCAATGGAAAATCAAAGTTTAATGGTAAATGTTACAATTGCAAAAAACATGGACATAGAGCAAGTGAATTCACTGAGAAACCTAAGTTTGAAGGAAAAATTTTTAAGTGTAACACACAAGGTCATAGATCTTCTGAGTGCAGAACTAATAAATGGAACCCTGCTAAACAATTGGCCAAAGCAATTTTTGGTTGGGATTATAACACATGGTACAGATGTTGTCATTGTGAAGAGTATGGACACATTGGTGCAAATTTTACAAAGACTCACCTCTGAAAAAGAAATCCTACTAAAATATGTTATGTGTGTAAACAAATTGGTCATCTAAGAAAAAAATGTATGAATAGAGAAAAGTAGATACTAGTTTTGAGAAAGGCAAATCAAAGATCTTTGAAATCAGAACTCA
Organism: Thuja plicata; assembly: GCA_018584345.1. Taxonomy (NCBI): domain Eukaryota; kingdom Viridiplantae; phylum Streptophyta; class Pinopsida; order Cupressales; family Cupressaceae; genus Thuja; species Thuja plicata. The sequence continues at coordinate 1,652,875 of MU225860.1, forward strand.
GTTGAGTTAGCAGTGGGTAAGGAAATCCTCTGAAAGTTCAAACCAAAACAATGAAGGATAAAATGGTACCCAAGATAGTGAGTTGGGTTGATCTACCATCACAGAATAGAGATGCAAGGAAATGACGGGAACTACGCATTCAAGCCATCATACATCAGTTCTAGATAGTGTAGCAAGTCCAAATCAACATACTGATGAATTAGGACATATTATGGTGCTAACCGAGTCAGGATCTTAGTTGCACTTGAGCTTCTCTAGCTTAATCGAGCTGAGTTGGGTTGTATAATAATTGGTAAGTTGGTTTTCATCGAGCTTCCAAGTAAGCCTGGGAAAACTACCCGAGCTATGCCATCTACTATGTATGGAGAATTTAATGAAATACTTAAACAGTAAAAACTATTATAAATGATGAATTGGAAAGGTTATTATTCATAAAGATTTTAGTTTGTAGAGCAATTCAGAGCCCTTAGTGATTCAGAGTGAATTTGTGTTTGAAATCAAAGTTTGATCAAATTCTCCAAGCGATATGGCATCCACATCGAGCAACAAAGTTAAGAAAGGATCCGAGATGTTGGTGAGGAATGCAATCTGTGAACCTCCAAAGTTTAAGCTTCATCCAGGCTTTGCAGAAGAGATATATCCGTTGGGAGTTCATTCCCTAATTCCTCCAAGCGTATTACTGGTCAATGACATTCGAAGCTTCTATCATTGTAACATCTAGGAGCTTGGAACAATTGAGATGAATCAAGCATATGAGAAATTGTGCGTACACGAGAATCTAAAGCCCGAGCACAAGCATCTTGAGGTTAAAGGTTTAACCCACATCCTACACATGTTGAAGAATTTCCAAATCAAATGGATCACATTCGTTCTTAGCTATGTTCATTACATGCATCTATGGTTGGAATAGCCTTTGAAGATCACAAAGACAATGATACATCTAGTAACAGGGCATCCCATCCTCGACAAAGTTAAGGCTACCAAAACCCTAACCAGAGATAAGCTAGTTGAGTTAACTCTTGTCAAGTGGGATGGAAGAGGCATGAGACTAAATGGAGAACTACTGACATGGAATTGAAGTTTGGGATTCATGTGATAGCTCATAAGATATATAGTTCCATAAGACCAAATAGTGTACCATGTGAAGATGTGGACTTAGCATACAAGGTGTTAAAGAACAATCTGGTATTTGACCTAGCCAAGTTGTAGCTCATCCAACTAAGAAAGAATATGGAAACCATCCAGGCATCCAAGACAAATCCATGTAAGTTTGGTTCTCTTCTGGTATGCATATTCTTTTATGTTTAGAAATTCTTGCCTTCCAAGGGCACAGTAGTATGGAAGAAGGATAGACCCATAATTCATCAGATAAATGAATTCATAGCTAAGTTAGGAGATAATTTTGAGAATATCATGGATAGATATTTTGAGAACTTTAGATAGAAAACATAGAGTAGATACAAGATTCCTAAATAACTAGTTGAATATTATAAGGATGATATTTTTTTCCTAGTTGATTGTGATAAGGTTTACATACAAGTAGTAAATCCTAGGGTTGCATGGGTGAAACCTCTTGCATACGAGGTTAACATAGATGAGACCAAGAACATCATTGAGGCTCTTGTGTATGAACCTGCCAATCCCAAAGAACCATACTTTGGTACCTATGAAAAAGCACAAAGTAGGATATCTATAGAGATAGATATTCCTAAGATTTTGAAAACAGGAAAGAAGAGGTTAGACAAGTTTGAAAATAAATATTGCAAGACCTCTCATTCTCCTTCTATCATTGAAAGTAAAGAAGATACAATTAAGATAGAGGATGATGAACCTGATAAAGAAAAGGAAGAGATAGATGTAGAATCTCCTCAGAAGAAAAGGAAGGAAACACCTAAGCAAAAGGCAAAGACCACTACACCTGTTATCACCACAAGGAGATCAAGAAGGAACTGTGTATTAGGTAAAGATGATGATGATGATGAATAAGTTGATACAGTTATCTTCAAGAAACCACCACCTATACTTCAGAAGAAGATTGAAGATCTGAAAGAAGGCAGTGGTATGAATTCTCTTAAGTCATTAAATTATGCTTCAAGGACTAAGGAAGAATAGAAGAAGATAGAGGAAGCAGTTGTGGATAAAATGGATAAATGGAAGTATGACTCCTCCGAGTTAAAGATCCATATGACTGAAGATTTTTTCAAGGTAGTATCTATTCCCTGGTGTAATGTAGTCTAAACTAAAAAATACTTAAGGGATAGACCTTGAGGGAAATCATGCCTTCTATGAAAAAAAAAAGAGGTCAAAGAAGCTATGAGTAAATATAAGAATAATCATACTCCCAGATTCAGGACATTCCATGTACTGAACAAAAAGATAGAAGATTTTGTGAAGTATGCCACAATAGTGTGGAAATCTATATTTGAAGTGAAAGGAGATGATAAGGTAGAAGTACCAAGTTTAGATCCTCCTGAATAGACCAATGATGATACATTACCTGAGGTATAGACAATTGAAGAGTCTAATGTTGAGCAAATTGTAGTAGAAGTGATAACATCATTTCCCCAATCACCTATCCAGAATATATTGTCTCCGAGCAAGGATAAGGTTATAGAATCAATACCTGAACTAGTAGGAACCGAGAAACAAGATCCACCTACTACTGGGCCAAGCATAACTGAGTCACAGATGGACAAGATAAATGTTTCTTCAGCCAGTATTGATTCTTTAGTTAACCTTGATTCACCAATTGATAAAGTAAAGGTCAATGACCTAATTCAATTGAATACTGAGGTACAAGATGAGGATGGAAAAGGTAAGGAAATTGTTCCTTCACCTAATCCCAAGATAAAAGGTAAGGAGAAGGAAGTGAATACTAATGAGATTGATTTTGAAGAAGACATTGTGATTCCAATTTGGGATCTTTCCAACTTATTAGTAGAGCAAATGGATATACTTGCAGAACTATGGAAGAAGACAGAAATCCAAAAGAAGCTCCAATAAGAGAAAAAGAGGAACAAAGTACTTGAAGATGTAAAATGCATATTCATAGATGCACTACAGATTGAAGTCAATGAGAGTGAATCTATTATGGACCAACTTTTTGACATAGTCCATAAGTTTAATGAAGACATGAATGGTCAAGAGAAAATGCTTGAGAAGGCAGAAAGAAAGTTTGAAAAAAAGGTTCTAGAGAATGTTGCAAAGTAGATTGCAATTGACCACATGCAGATAACCAATGTTATTCGCACTCTAGAAACCACCGTGACCAATGTATTAGCATTATTTTTAAAGTTGAGTGATACCTCTAACTTTACTGTGGAAATAAAGAATAAGTTAGTAAAGACTGATGTAGATCTGAAGGAAAGTGCAAAGCAGTTGGCACTTGATCCGAGCACAAGCTCAACACACTTTTTGAAGATCAAATATATGACTAATCTATAGGCTGAGTTACTGAGAGAAGAAGCAAGGACTAGAGAGTCTCATACAGCCATCTAGATCCAACTCCTACCACACATGGATGCAATGTAGAAACACATCACACATGCCAAGACACTCATTCATGACAATAATTTCTCAGTTACAGAACTTATGATAGAGTTGTCAGCTGAGCTATAGATAGAATTGCACATCTTGAAGGTGCTAGAGGACAATTGGGACAACACTCTATCTCAATTTTTGAAGGTACATTGTGATTTCCTATCCTACTTTGGAATAACCTTGTAGTTATATCTTTTGGAATTTTTAACCAAAAGAAGAGGGAAAATTCATTCTATATATAGTGAGGAAATATATGTATAGTTGAAGAAGATATACATTACATAAACAATTTTGAAAAATAAAAAAATAGAGTTAGTTGGACCTGAGCAGCAGAGCAAGTGTCAAAACCCGAGCAGATGGTAAGGGGGAGTTTTGACCTATCAGATTCAGAGTTCAATGATAAGTATTTTTGTCACTAATGTGAAAGGGGGAAATTGTAGACCTTATGGAAAGACATGTTTTCAATTAGTGTCAAAACAATTCATCATGCAGTATTTCCCAAGTGATCAGTATTGCCCGAGTGATCAGTATTGCCTGAGTGACCAGTATCGCCCGAGTTGTCAGTGTGACCCAAGTGATTAGCATATTGCCCGAGTATCAGTTTATCACCCAAGTAGACTTCTCGACCCTAGTGATAGTATTGAGCCGACTTTGCATATATTGTTTGATATCATTATGTCTAATGGAAGCCAACTTATGAAGTTAATTATTTTGGATAAGATATATATGTAAGATACTTTGTTTGTCCAAAATGTTCAGTTGTAGAAGTATGTGTATAAGTATATATGTGAATATGAAGTGGCATATTGATTAGAATATTGTAGAAGTATAAAAGTACAGTAGAGACTCATCCATCAGATTCAGGTGATTAGTTATATTCAGAAGGATCTCATTAAACAAATTAGAGTTACATAAGTAGATCATCTACTGATTCATTCTAACATGTGGATCAACAAAATCCTCTAACCAGGTGGACCTAACAGTCTTTTATAAATATCTTAACAGAGTTGCATACTTATTTTATTGTATCAAATCCTTTAACAAGGTGGACTTAATAGTTCTTATTTCTCCTAACAGGGAAGGCCATCAAAAGTGGTCAATGTAAGCTCTAACATGCTAAATTTATACTTTAGTACTAAATCTTGTGGGTATCATCTCCACCCCAGTTTTACTTTCTATTTGGAAGATTTCTGGGTAACCAAATACTGTGTTATGTGTGATGAATGATTATTTCTTTTCTATGTAGGTAATGAGATTAGATAATCTAATTGTGAATAAAGAAGATTAAGTTTTATTGGTTCCTGATTCACCCCCCTCTAAGTCACCTTGCATATAATATATTTCCAATACCAACGTAAGCATTGAGGCACAATGACACAAGGATGGTAGAGACAACTAAGGCCAAAGGCACTCCTAGCTATCCAAACCAACTTGCAGAACAACTTAACAACAACATAGAAAGGGAGAGAAAGAAATCAAAATATTCTTATTATTTCATCAAATGTTATACATGTTGGGATGTAAGGCCTTCTCAGTTATGATCATATACATTTAGATATTTATAGAATAATCTTCATACATACAAGGTCTCAAATCTATGATCCAAATATTCTATCCAAATTCCTACTCAAAAATTGCCCTCAAATCTAAGAATAGAAACTAAATATATACAAGAGACCACAAAAGAGGTTGGTACCAAAGATCTTAAAGATCCAAGATAGGAAACAACAAAGACTCAGATTTATGTCTACACGCATCCTAATGAGAGACCCCAAAATTAATTATGCTATGGAAATTAAATGCATACGTCGGCCAGAGGATCCAACGTCTAAAAATTAACTCGATGAGAAAGACTACCGAACACAAAGACCAGTCGATGAAAATTATCGAGAAGCCAAGAACAACCACTGAGACCCCATCAGTGATGTCATCCAAAATAGGTAACCGAGCTCGGGCGGTAAAACAACCAACCTTCAACCGAACAAGAAAAGCAGTTATCGAGAAGTCTCCAACAAGCTACCAGACCAAAACAAACATATTTTTTGTTGATATAGGATTGCTAAGAACCCAAGATGCTCCTATATCAGACACTTAGGGTTAAAATAAATGATTCTCCAAATTATGAATCTGGTACAACCTAAATTGAATCCAACTCAGATTGAGGAATCCAAGATGAGTCCACAATCAGTTTGTTCTTCCACTTTAACAGTTATTCCATGCAATCCTTTCCTCTTGTACTTATGCCAACTCTCTATTTTAAAATCTGCTCAAATTCCTCTATCTATTTCTTAGGATAATCACTCAGTTCTGTCACTTCTTCATCAGGTTCATGATACTCATACAAATATGAAATATTGAATATAGTTGATATATCCATGTCATCAGGTAATTCTACTTCATAAGCATTTCCACTATCAAATCTTCTGAATATCTTGCAAGGACCATATTTCTTCATCTTTAGTTTACCATATGTTCCAATAGGAAAACTATCTTTCTTTAAATGAGCCATAACTGCATCACCAAATTCAAAAATCTTATGTCTTCATGATCTCTTTGCACTATCCTTCTATTTATGATTACTTTGCTCCAACCTATGTTTCACTTCCTCATGCAATGTCTTCATAAACTCAACAAATTTTTCTCCTTCATCACTCCTCTTTTCTTCTCCAAAACTATCTCTCAAGTCTGATATACCTCTCGGTTGTGTGCCACTAACAATCTCAAAAGGTGTCTTTTTCAGTACTTCTATTCACTAAACTATTATATGCAAACTCTGCTTGTGCTAATATCAAATCCCAATTACTTGGTGTGTCTCCAACTAAGAATATTAACAATTTACCTAAACTTCAGTTTACAACCTCTGTTTGTCCATCAGTCTATGGATGAAATGTAGAACTATGCTTCAACTCAGTGTCCAACTTCCTGCAAAGTTTTTCACAAAATAGCTAACAAAATTATTGTCTGGGTCAGAGATGATACTCCTCGGTAATCCAAACAATCTGGCAATCTCCTTTAATAAAATATCTTCTATATGTACTGCATCTAATATTTTTCCACATGGTATGAAATGCGTCATCTTAGAAAATCTATCCACAACAAAAAATATGGAATCATAACCTCTTACTGAATACCTTTGAAGAATATATCTTCTTGAATGAAATAGTCTTCATACTTACTCAGTTGATTTGGAATAGGTTCTTTGCACATTCTCCATGGATCAAAAAAATCAAGGTCATTTTCATACAAATGCTTCATATCATCAAAACCAAGAACCACAATTCTCATTTCAATCAACACAGATCTTATTATACTCAATGCATCAACAACTCAATTAGAAACTCCACTCTTATTCTTTATCACAAATGTGAAACTCTGCAAATACTCTATGCATTTCATATGTCTCTGATTGAACTTATTCTGACTAGCCAAATATTGTAAAGCCCTATGATCAGTATATAACAAAATTTCACTCAGCATCAAATAATGTCCTCATTTCTTTAGAGCTTGAACAATAACATAGAATTCTTGATCATAGACAAAATATTTCCTTTTAGCATCATTCAACTTTTCACTAAACAAAGAAACAAGTTTACCTTCTTGATTCAACATAGCTCCTATTGCACTTCCACTTGCATCACATTCAACTTGAAATACCTTATTGAAATCAGGTAAGGCTAACATAGGTAATTCAACAACCTTTTGTTTTAAATTCTCAAAACTCTTATCAGCTCCATGTGTCCATTAGAATTCTCTTTTGTCTCCCCTCATTGTCTCAGTCATAGAATTACAAATAGAACTAAAATTTATGATAACTTCCTGTAAAAACATGCCAATCCTTGAAATGATCTTACCTCACTGACATTCTGAGGTGTAGGCAGACTAAGTATAGCTTCAACATTCTCAGGATCCATCTTCAAACCATCAGCTAAAATTACAAAACCTAAATACACAAGATCTTCTTTCATGAAGGAACGCTTTTTCAAATTAATCAACAACTTTTCCTCTTTCAATATCTGCAAAACTTGTCTTCTATCCATCAAATGCCCTTCTTTGGTATTACTGAATATCAAAATATCATCCAAGTATACAATCATGCATTTATTCAATAATTTATTCAAAACTTCATTCATTAGTCTCATAAATGTACTCGGTGCATTAGTTAAACCAAAGGGCATAACTAACCATTCATACAAACCTTCTTTTATCTTGAAAGAAGTCTTCCATTCATCACCCTCTTTGATTCTGATATGATGATGTCCACTCTTTAAATCAATTTAGATAAAATATTTTTCTCCACTCAAACAATCCATTATGTCATCCATCCTCGGTATAGGAAATCTATACTTAACTATTATCTTGTTTATTTCTCTTAAATCAGTGCACATTCACCATTCTCCATTCTTCTTAGGTGCCAACACTGTTGGTTCTACACATGGAATCAAAAAATTTCTGATCAAACCCTTGTTCAACAACTCATGAACTTGTTAGTTGAGTTCCTCATTCTTGTTCAGTGTCAATTGGTGTGGTGCCTTGTTCGAAAAACTAGCTCTATGAATTAGATCCATACAATGACTAATATTTCTCATCGGTTGCAAACCATCAGGTACATTATCTGAAATGATAGCTTGTATGCCGTGAGTAATTTCTCAACTTCTTCAGGAACTTTATCTTCTATGTTCTTACTCAGTTTGTTAGGAATCAAAGAATAAAAAATATCATTCCTTTTCAAATCCTTAACAAAATTTCTACCTTCCATCAAACAAATTTTCACAGATGTACATATCTCACCAAAAACTTCTTCAACCAAAGGTAACAAGATTTGCTTTTTACCACCAACCCAAATAGTATATTTTTTTCACTCTTCCATCATGTATAGAATGTCTATCATATTTCCAAGGTCTACCCAATAAAATATGACAACAATCCATTGGCATAATATCACACAACACCTTATAATAATACTTTCCAATTTTTAGATTCACAAAAAATTGTTCACTCACCATTAATGTATGATCATCCTTGATCCATGAGATCTGATAGGGCTTCAGGTGCTTCATTCTTTCCAACTGCAACTTTGTGACCATGTCCTCAGATGGCATACTCTCCAAGATCCCTCTATCAATAATTACCTTCCAAACTTTGTCTACAACTCTACATCTAGTTTTGAACAAACTTTTCCTTACAATATCTTGCTTTTCACTCCATAATATTCTTCTAACCATTAGGCTTCCTTTCTTCTCAGGTTCATTTGATGAATATTCTTGCACCACAGCACTCCTGCTACTACTTACTTTCTTTCTTGCATGTGTACACTCAAAAGATCTATGTCCTTCTTCTCCATAATTATAACAAGTTCCTTGGAACCCTCTTCCACTATATCCACCTCGGGAGTAGTTGCCTCTTCCACGAAATGAGCTTTCACCTTTCCACTCGGTCTTTCCTTTTTCTTGATGTGTCTTAATTTGTTTTGTCTAAATTAGATCTATTGTTTTCATCGTAAGATCTACCTCTTCCTCTAGGGAATCTACCTCCTCTTCCTCTTTTCCTCTATTCATATCTTATTTTTAATTTCTCCTCAAGTTTTAGGGAAAACTGATATGCCTCTTCAATGCTCTCCATCTTTACCAAGATGATCTCATCTTGTATAGAACTTCTTAATCCATTTAGATATCTTGCTATTATTTCAACCTCATCTTCCGCATGTCCAGATATGATATCTTATTTGTAAAATTCCTCAGTGTAATCTTTTATCGAGATATATTTCTGCTTCAAACTTTGCATTCTCCTAACTAGGTTAATCTGGTAACCACAAGGTAGGAACTTTCCTTTCAATTTGTGTATCATCTTGTCCCATACCTTGATATTGTACTTACCCTTCTTCTTTCGATCCAATTGCAGATGTTCCCACCACAAGGATGCATGAACTTTCAACTTTGTACTTTCAACCTTCATATTTTTCTCCTTTGATACATTTTCATGGGTATGTGCAGGATCATGATATGCAAAACTTGGCCTTAAGTGGCAATGAAAATTCATAAAATCAGGGTTAGGAAAGTTGACGTAAAAATTTGGACAATTTATCAATCTTATATCAAAAATGTGTAAGAAGAGAATTTGTAGCAAATTGAATCTAGTTTCTAAGATACTATCCCTTCTTTAAAAAAAATTATTCTATATGGTAAAATTTCAAATTTCAATGCAGTAGTATGAAAATTTTAGGAAAAAGATAAGAAGAAGGTGTATGTCTGACCACCTTAAACACAATCAAATGATAATATTTTTTACAATATTCTAGATATAAGTAGTAGATGTAACCACCTAGATTTGGTCTGCTCTAACCATAGACCATATTTTCCCTAAGTGTGATCATACCCCCAATTATGTCCAGACAACTCTTCAATCGATTGGCATAATTCTTTCAAATCAGATTTAATCTCCTAAGTGATTTAATCACTAAATTTTATTAATCACCTAAGCCAATCAAATCAAATCAATTCAATTCAAATCAAACATGGCTAAGGAAGTTAATTTAAAAGGAATTAAATAAATCTCTATTATATCTAATCACTTGCAAAACCTATCTTCCAGCCTAAATTAATCTAATTAATTGGCTATAGTCCTAATTAATTATCTATAGCAATCAAATGCTTAAATAATTGATTTTACTATTTTTGAATGAATATATTAAATATAATTCATTTCATTAATATTCCCTTTAACCCCTAACCTAACCTACCTCAACCACCTTGACCTTGGGTTCAAACCCATCCCAACCTATTCCCCCTATGCTAATTCTAATCCTAATCTTAATCCCATCCTAACCCACTTCCTAATGATGTCACATTCCTAAATTTGTGATTAGGAATTCAACCCACTTGAGAAAGTCAACTTTCTCAAGCTTGACTCCCTCTAAGTCCACCTTCTCAAGCTTGGACTTACACCCTCACCATGCCTCTTAATTGCTCTCATTAATGCATCATTAATGGAGATTCCTCAAGCACATGCCTTATTAATGCCTTTGGCATTAATGCCTCTTACACCTCATTAATGGTTTTTACACCTCCATTAATGAACCTTGTCCCCCCTCTCTATCCATTTTATTCTATAAATAGAATGAGTTTTTGACCTCAAATGGCCCTTAATTTTGGAATTGAAAAGTATTGTTATGTTGTTAGGATTAACATAGATTCATATTGCATTTTAGCTTCCATGTTTATGCATTGTTATAATCTTGATTTTTAGAGCTAGAATGCATGTTTATTAGATATATTTCTTAGTTAAAATTGAATCTTTCATGCTAGGTTGTATATGTCATTGAAAAAGGCATAATCAGAGGGGTATTATGTTATTTTTCACACTCCTAGTTAGAAAGCAATAGATTGATTTTAGTGGTTTTACATGCTCTACTAACCTTATTTTCACTAACGCAATGATCTATTGAAGTGTTGTGTCGCAGGTAATAGGTGCACTATTTAACACACACATTTATGGTGCCCACCCTGGGGAATGATTTTGAATTTTTCCTCATTTTGAGACCATTTTTCACTACTTTGTCTTCCTAGTTTTTAGGTACAGGCTCATTTCTAGTCCTAAAAGCTCGCATCCAAGATATGCCCTCGTATCACAAAATTCTAGGGTCACATCCAGGATTTCCTAGGTTGTTTTCAGTATAGGCTCGCATCTGGTCAGCAGTCTGTCACATCTGGTAGCACGGGTTTGTATCTCGTATATTGCATCATATCCTATATTTCTAGGATCGTATCTGGTCAAAGATTTTGCATACTACATTACCTAATCTCTAACACTTTAATCAGTTGTGGTTTTGATGTTTTGGACAACCTAATTTGTGTTTGCAGATTTCTATCAGAGCTGAAAGAGTGGGAAAATAAATACTACCTTATGGTTTTACAAGTTTCCAATCCCCTATCTTGACTTCTATTTTTATGATTTCAGAACTAAAGACATTTTCCAATCTCATACTAAATTGATCAGAGGAATATGCTCTTTTCCTTTTTAAGGGAAATCAGAAACTCACAAGTCAATTTATGATTTGAAAGAAATTTGGGGTAACTAAACAAGACAAATAAACACACTGTTTAAATTTCAATTTGGGATAGTAAATGAACAACTCAAATCACTAAATTTTGTGGCTTCATGAACAAACACATCGCTTAATTCATTTTGGGACAGTAATTGAACAAGCAAAGCACTAAAAATTACGGTCAAAGAACAATCAAACTTTTCTTTCAAGTACTTTTGTTTTCATTAAAACTAGGAATATCTAAATCAGGCTCAACATAGCTTGAGGGAATAAACCTTTCTTGAAGTATTTTGGGAGAAAATGACATGGACTAGGAGAGTATGCTCTTCTTCTTTCAAAGAGTCAAAAATATATAAATCCTACGCTTGCCAATCCTTTGTACGTTTATTAAACAATAGAGGGCCTACCGGTTGAGGAAAACATCTCCCAGGAATGACCCAAGTGAGGACAGGTTTTACACCAATCCTTCCAACTCATTATAAATAATTGCTTCCTTATAGGCCAAAGCCTCGGAAGATGGAATTAGTTTTGTTCCTAGAATTATGACATCATTCCTTGAACATGCTTGGGTATGTGTAGAGCAGAGCCGCTTGAATCTTGCTTGTGAGACTACATATATTTGAGTACTCATAGGGCTATACACCTCAATTTTTCCTTGTGCAATTCTATGGGAGATGGCTTTGAATGGATTGCCCCATCATAAACAATGAACTTCATAGACAAAACTACCCGATTCATTTCTGGAAGGGTGATAATCCTTGTGCAAGGAAAAAAGTAATTGCCCCAAGACACTCGTCATATCGTGCCCTCACTTGCATTTGGAGTCGGCTAATACAACATCATGACTTGACCCATTGTGTTCTTGGTGATGGTTGTATTCTGATTAGCATTTGAGTGTGTACCTAAGTCAAAGAGCAAGGATTTTCATCCTCTACCTAGAAAATAGGGCATAAGGATGTGTTTGTTCCCCTAATAATGCAAATCTACTTGACATTTTTGAAAGTTTACTAACAAGATTAAACACCTTCAAAACAAGAAACAAGATTCAATCCTTGATCTACATGTGTTTTTCACTCACCCGCAAGTCTCCAAACACGATCCCAGATCAAACAAACTTCACGAACTTCCAAAACGCATCTTTCAAAACTGACAAAGTTTGATAGAAACATCAAAAACTCGTATCCCATATTTTCTGGCTCGTATCTAGTATTTTGGCCTGTATCTAGTATCCTACATCATATTTGGTCAGCACTTCATTACATTTAGGAAGAAAGCACGCATCCTAGGTCATCAGAAGCTTGCATACTGTATTTCTTGGCTCACATCTAGGATAGTGGGCACTTGCAGATCAGTTTCTCAGAAAAACTCAGTATATTTGGATACCCTTTTGTCCCTTTAGTCTATCCCTGTTGTCTTTTTTGGTCTCCCTGTTGCTGTGTCGTAACACTTTTTCAAAATGTTTACTTTGCACGTCTTGTCAGTTTCTCACAATCAACCTCAATACGTGTGGTGTATCCACTTTTTTACAACTTGATTCCTAGCTCACTATCAGGGCATTCTAACCCTTTGACACTGGAATGATTTACTTCCACCAAAACACAAACAACACCTCTACCTAGACACACCCACTTGAATGATTTGAGTTTCTACTTGACACTATCGGGAAACTTTGATGAAGTTGAGACACAAATACATGGTTAGCACAAGAAGCAACAAGTACACTTCTAAAGAATCGGAAGTGCCTCCAAAATCACTACACTTTCAAGGAGAAACATCTTGTGGTTCCGTGTTTGATTTAGACTCTCTAGAAATGGAAAGACCCACTCAAGAATGGAGTGATGCTTTTGAAGAATATGACAATGGTAAACACCAAAAACATAAAGATAGTGATGAAGAAGAAGAAAAACACTTTGAATGTCCTTTGTTTGGATTAGACAGTGAGGAAGACATCACTGGAGAAGAATACAATAAACTCAAACAGAGCAAGAAATTCCAAAAAACATTGGAAAAGATAACTGGCAAGGATAAAGAGAAATATTTTCTTCATCTAGCATCTACTGGCGTAAAATTACCTAAGGGTTATGATGTTGAACAACTAAAGGAGAAAGATGTGTCAACTCCTATTTCTATTCTTTCCAAAAAACTAACATTGATGCAAACTGAGCTTGTGACTCTCAAACAGGGGAAGGCTAAACCCAAGATGAAATACAATTTGGACTCCATTTGTCCATTTCATTTTGATAGGGTATTAATATGGTTCCATTCCCTCCCAACATGGCAAGACCAAAATACGACAAGTATATGGGAGAGACCGACCCACATGATCATGTAAGATAATTTTATGCTCCAAGCATAGAGTACATGCATGAACCTACTTACCTCATGTGGCTATTTCTAGGAAGCCTAGGTGGAAACACCATGGAATGGTTCTCAAAGCTCATGCCCAAGGTAAAAAATTTTGAGGAGTTAATTCAATTATTTATCCAACATTACTCCTATAATATATAGCATGATGTAACCATGATGGATCTGTGTAATACTAAACAAATAACTGGCTAGTCCTTTACACACTTTCTACAAAGGTGGAGGAAAATCTTTGCAAGATATTCCAGGGTTATTCCCGAATCTGAGAAGATGGAAATATTTATTAATAACTTGGTATCTAAGTTGAACTACGCATTACAAATACAAGACTCCCCTAGCTTTGATAGAATGATCAAAAATGCCATCCACATTAAAGAAGTCATGGTTAAAAAGGGGGAAATCACTCTCCAAAGTGAAAAAAAATCTACCAACTCCAACAAAAAGCCTCAATGGTGGAAACAAAACAAGAATTTTGTTAACGATGGAGTAGTAGATGCATCCAATGCTAGTCCTAAACCAGCAGTATTCAATTTGATGAACAACATGCATGCAAGCAAAGAGCCCAAGGTAACAACCTCTATACCTAAAGAAAAAAATGAGAACAACAAAGGTTGGCCATGGACTTCCAAACCTCAAATAACATTCACTCCTTTGGGAGATCCTCTTGAGACAGCTCTAAAGACACTCCTAGATAACAAATTTCTCACAATCCCAGATTCCAAATCATGGGAACCAGAAGGCAAACCAAAGTGGTGGGATGACAATTCCTATTGGATCTTTCACAAGAACAAAGGACACAAGACTAATAATTGTCTTAAACTCAAACACACTATACAAGACCTTATTGAAGGAGGCAAGATCAAGGTGGAAGGACACACCACTAATGAATATCACATGACATTTAACAAGCCATTTCATAATTATGAGAAAGGGGAAGCATCTAAAGGCAAAGAAATGAAGTAAACTATGCCTACTCTAATAATGATAATCTGATCAACATGCTAGATGTTAAAAATAAATAAATTAATGTGATCACTATCAAAGGTGTTCAAAACACATATTGACAATCAAATGCAGTAACTCAAAGTCAAGCACACGTCATGATCAAAGGAACTAGTTTCTCTTCAAAACCAGCAGCAACTTCCAAAGTACCCATTGTCACTATCCCCAAACCAGCAACAAAACAAATGGTTACTATTCCTGCAGCAAAGTATGACTTGGTGGATCAATTACAAAGAACCTCTACCAAAATTTCTATTTTTGAGTTTCTTAAAATCTCCTTGGTGCATAGGGAAATTCTTGAACAAGCCTTGCATGCCACAAATGTACCAAAGGACCTTAATGTGGACAAATTCCAAGCAATGGTTAATCACATCTCAACGCCACATTACCTCTCTTTTTCAGAAGAGGATGATAAATCATTGACACATCCAAATAATCATTCCCTTCATATTGAAGTCCTCATCCATAAATCTTGTGTTAGACATTTCTTGATAGATGAAGGCACAGGATTGAATATTTGTACCCTTAATCTAATCAGGAAACTGGGTCTCTCAGAACAGACCATTTATTCTAGAAGAAAAATCACTATTAAAGCTTATGATGAGGAAGAAAGATCCTCTAAAGGTCTTATTGCTCTACCAATTAGGATCAGACCGGTTGAAATAAATTTCATATTTCAAGTTCTGGATCTACCCCTGGCTTACAACATACTGTTAGGAAGACCTTGGATCCATGAAATGAAAGCAGTACCATCTACCTTCCACCAGTGTATCAAGTTCCCACATAATGGGGTGGAGGTAATGATTCCTACAGATGCCAGTTATACGTGCAACAATGTTAAGGTAGGTAGTATGGTCCCACATAACAAGGAAGCTACAAATGAGATTGTTCTTGAGACTACCAAAGACATGGTTCTAAAAAGTTTTGGAAAGACATTAAAACTTGAAGAAACAGGTATGGGAGAATACAAACTGGACATGACCCCGTCATTAATAGAACTTCCAATATCACCAAGATCCTATGGAAAACCTTCCTCATCATTCACACCTACAACATCTCAAGCACCAGAATTACACAGAGCAACTAGCATGGTTAAGGCATCCACATCTTCTTTAGATAACACAGAAGAACATGCAGTATTGGCCTGGCTTTACAAGGCAGAGCCAAAAGAAGCTGAGGTAAAACATGTATAAATATCCCCCAAGAAGTATGGTAAGGGATATGACCTTCTTAAGCAAATGGGGTACAAAGGCAAAGGACCTTTGGATGACAAAGGAAAAGGACTTATTGAACTAGTACACATGGAATTCAGGAATACCAAAGATAAAATAGGGTTAGGTTCCAATACTAAATCTAAAAACCCTGCTTCATGAGAAAGTTTGATTGCTGACAAAGGAAGTGATGAAGAAGAAGAAACAACACTAGAACAGTGGTCCTATGAAATATTACTACACATTGGCATGTCAAATCCCAAATACCAAGGAGAAAGGTATGTGCCAATCTTTGAGGTACCACAAGACACTCATATCCCTTTATTACCACTAGCTACTATTCAAGAGATAGAAGAAACAACAAAAGATAATCCAGAGATACCATTAATAGCAACAGTTACTGAAGATACACCTCAACAATGAGATTCACATCCTAACTAGGGGAAAATAGTCACAAATTCACATGTACTATATTTACCACACTTTGATCTACACGTGGCTAATAGAGTACACCAGGTAACTATTGCTGAATTCTTGAACAAGTTTGATGATGAAGTGACTCACATGATTATGAGTGGGATGAGCTATCTGTCACTACAAAGGACATTGAAATAGATGTGATTCACATGTTCATACCTCCATCAGCATATAGAGAAGATTCTAACACCACTCCTAATAATGTTTATATTCCTGAAGCAAAGGAGGAATTCCTTCCCCCAATCATTGATGAAGAGACTGGTATTCTCTTAGGTCTAGAAGAAGTTCAGAGGTGACAAGCTAGGAGCATCCTCCTACAAAGAGATGAAGATGGAAGTTCCACTAATGGGTCACAAGAGTTTGGTCCGCATATAACTAACAATGACTTCGATAATGATGATCTAACTCTTATTGATATAAACATAGAAGAAGTAGACTTAACAGAACATGGCATGTCAGTTAATAGTCTTGATGGTGACGTGATGTTGTCCATCCCAAAATTTGACTTCTTGTCTTTAATAAACCCAGACCTAATTGATTGGACTAGTACAAATCCTACTCCTATCGTTGACTTCCCTAATGACTACACCTTGGCTTGATACCTAAACGCTTGTGAACCCTACCCTTCTTCCACCAATGCAAGGAGCGTGAACATATCACAGGAGGATATCAAGTTTCTCAGTCAAAAATTGAAAAATAAAAATAAAAAAGAACTTACAGTGAAAACCACGTTGTGGCAGTGTCAGATTCTAAATTAGTAAAAACAAAAGACGTATCTAATGGTGAAAACCTCTTAGAGGTGCCAAAGGATGAGATTCTTGATATCCTCTCCGAGCACTTTCAGGAGAGGTCTTCAGTTCTCATAGAACCAACACAACCAATTAACTTGGGCACAGCTGAAGTTCCTCACATTGTTCACCTAGCACAATATTTGTTAGAAGAAGAGAAGACACAGTTCACTGAGTTCCTAAAAGAAAATAAGATCAACTTTGCATGGTGTTATACAGATATGCTTGGACTGGATCCTAAATTGATAATGCACCACTTATCTAAATCTCCTGAGATTAAACCTGTGAAACAAAAACTCAGAAAGATGCATCCTCATGTTGCATTGCTAGTAAAAGTAGAGCTAGAGAAATTGTTAAAAGAAGGATTCATCTGAGTCATCACATACATAGGATGGATCTCCAATGTGGTCCCAATATCTAAATCCAATAAATCCATCAAGATATATACAGACTTCAGAGACTTAAACAAGGAATGTCCCAAAGATGATTTTCCACTACCTAATATTGATATGATCATAGACCTCACAACAGGTTACCAAATGTATTCATTAATGGATGGATTCTCAGGCTACAATAAAATTAAAATTGCACCTAAAGATCAAGAAAAGAGTGCATTTACATGTGCATGGGGCACCTTTTGCTGGAACGTCATGCCTTTTGGGTTAAAGAATGCCACTGCTACATATCAAAGAGCCATGACTACTATATTCCATGATATGATGAATAAAAACATGGAGGATTACGTGGATGATACATTAGCTAAATCAAAGGAAAGGAGTACTCATATTGATGACTTAAGAAAGATATTGGACCGTATGGAGAAATTTCAACTCAGGCTCAATCCAAAGAAATGTGCCTTTCGAGTCCAATTAGGAAAGCTCTTAGAGTTTATTATTTTAGTGAAGGGAATTGAGGTAGATCCTACAAAAGTCAAAGATATACTAGAAATGACTCCTCCATGCAATATTAGTCAAATAAGGAAATTACAAGGAGACTTCAATCAATTAGGAGGTTCATGTCACAACTGGCAAATAGAGCACAACCCTTTACCAAATTACTACATAAAGGGGTCACTTTCAAATGGGATGAACACTATGAAGTCAACTTTAGAGAATTAAAAGAGTACCTGGCTACTCCTCCTATTCTTATGGCACCTATCCACATAAAGCCATTACTCCTGTATATTTTAGCTACAACCACATCACTAGGATTATTTCTCACACAAGAGGATGAAACTAAGAAAGAAAGAGAAATATACTACATCAGTAGAACACTAGTCTCCTATGAACTCAATTACAACATTATTGAAAAAGCATGCTTAGCAGTTGTCTTTGCATCACAAAAATTGAGACATTACATGCTATCACATACAACAAGGCTCATTGCAAAGATCGATCCTCTGAAGTACCTTCTAAGAAAAACAACATTAACAGGACGTCTGGAAAAATGGGTCCTCATTTTAAGTGAATTTGATATTGAGTATGTGGATAGGAGGGAAATCAAAGGACAAGTCCTCGCAGATCAACTAGCTGATTCACCACTCCAAGATGATGAACCTTTAAAAATTGAATTTCCTGACGAAGATTTCATGCATCTAACTGAGTATCCATGGAAGATATACTTCGATGGTTCTTTCACACAATAAGGCTCTAGAGAAGGGGTGATATTAATAACTCCTCAAGGCTACAAGATACCCAAGTCCTACAAATTAATGTTTCCATGCACAAATAACATTTCTAAATATGAAGCACTGGTAAATGGACTCAAGTTTGCTATGAAATGGAAGATTGTAGAGTTGCATGTGTATTGTGACTCCCAGCTCATTATCAATCAAGTAAATGGAGATTATCAGACAAAAGATGAGAATTTGATGCCCTACAAGCAATTGGTTGATGATTTAAAGAAGTATTTTGTCTTCTTCACATTCAAACAGATACCTAGAATATAGAACAAAGCTACAGATGCCATGGCCACATTGGCATCTATGTTACAACTAGAGGAACATCAATTCCGCTATGACTTCTTGGTGGAAGAATTATCCTATGCAGCCTTTGATACCCCTGAATACCAAGTAATATGTGCTTTTACCACCCAAGACCAATCTTGATATGCTAAGATCATTGCTTACCTAACTGACCAAACAATTCCCAATGATCTATCTAGAAATGAAAAGTGAGCCTTGATTAGGAAAGTGTCACGTTATGTCCCCATTACTAATAATTTATATCAACGAGGTCTCGACGGTGTGCTTCTTAGATGTTTAGAACTCAAAGAGTTGAATCACACATTAAAAGAAGTCCATGAATGTGTATGTGGATCCCATTCAAATGGCTTTTCATTAGCTAAGAAACTACTCAAAGTAGGCTATTATTGGCCTACAATGGAAAAAGATGCTATTCAATTTTCCAAAACATCTCATAAATGCTAGACACATGGAAATCTTATACATGCTCCTGCCAGAGAACTTATACCTTTTATAACACATTGACCATTTCAGCAATGGGCCTTTGACTTGGTTGGAAAAATATATCCTAATTCTTCAAATGGACAGAAATTCATCATTACGGCCACTAAGTATTTCACCAAGTGGGTCGAGGTCATGTTGCTAAACAAAGCCACTGGCAAACAGGTGGCTTTGTTCATTTTGAACTACATTATTTGTAGATATGGGATACCCTCTTCAATTGTAACAGATAATGGGGGTCAATTTAAAAACCAAGACATGGATGACCTTTGTGAACAGTTCCACATCACTCAACATCACTCCTCAATCTATTATCCTCAAGTTAATTGACAGGCTGAGGCATCTAACAAGAATATTCTCAAGATCCTACACAGAACTATGAGTAAGTCTGGCAGAGACTGGCATCTATAACTAAATCTGGCACTTTGGGCCTACAGAACAAGCATTAGAACACCAATTGGAGCCATGCCATTTTCCCTAGTCTATGGCGCTGAGGCAATACTACCTATTGAGGTTGAAATCCCATCTTTGTGGATATCTTTACAAGATTTTATTACTAATGAGCAATACTGCATCGATAGGGTGAGTGCACTAGAATTATTGGATGAGCATAGGCAATAGGTGTTCGATCATCTGAAGGTATACCAGGCACGAATGTCAAAGGGATACAATAAAAAGTTCAAACCATGATAATTTCAAGTGGGGGATCTCATCGTAAAGGAGAATCCTAAGAACCAACCTAACCAAGAATAGAAAGGGAAATTTGAACCTAATTGGTTAGGGCCTTATGTTATCACTGCTACTTTTGGAACTGGAGCTTATCAGCTAGCTACACTTGAGGGAGATGTCCTTCCAGATCCTATCAAAACTCTACACTTGAAGTGGTTCTACGCTTGATGTTCGGCTAGCAAAACCTGTACAGTGAAATCTCAGAAAATACCAAAAACATCAAAAAATTGATCGTGAAGAAATCCAAAAATAGTGGAAAACATCCTGGAGAAAAGGTATCCTTGGTGAAAACTTGGCAAACAGGCGCCTTGATACTACAAAAACATTAAAAAAAGCAAAAATAGCAAAAAGATTGAAAAAGAAAAAAGTGCCTTGATGAAAACCTGGTAAAACAGGCATCATGGTGGAAAAAAGAATACAAATTTTTTTGCTAAAGTGGTGAAAACCAAGCAATCAGGTGTCACTTGTATTCTACGCTCTATCTGTCAATGCATTGCTGATACTATGCCTTCACAATTACACCTATGCTATGGACTGACTTTGTTTCCTTAAAATATCCTATCCTTGCTTGGGATTTCTCTACATTTTCTATCCTAGGGAACAAGTCATTCTGCACTGGGGGCATCCTTTCTAGCATGTTAGGTTGCGTCTGCTAGGTCGTCCTAGGAGGTTTTATCTTGTGAAATGAGTTTTCTCTATACTGGCACCAAACTATCACTTTCATGAAACATGGGTGTATCTTTCAAAAACACCTATCTGGCACAAAAATTGCACTAACCTAAATGGTGTTCCTAATCTCTACATTGGATTACAAACAGAGACACGGTTATACACAGATATGGGAACCATATTGCTTAAAATCTGAATTTTGATTGATGAATCTCTACTGCGCTTGACAAATGAATCAATAGTCTTTCTTACTACTACCTAAACACAGTTTGATCTTGGTTTGATTATGACTCTTTTATGTCCTGATGATGTTTTAACTAGGGGCATCTAAGCAGTTATGAATTTTATTTGATTGATTCAAAATTGATAGTTGTTATGTCTTCCGAGTTACTCCATGACGTCTGCGCAAAGACAAAGAGTCGCAAGGACAGGGGGCATAACATTTTCTTGGTTTTTTGTGTATGGTAATTGTTCCAAATGATCCTATAAATTTCACCTAATTTGGATGTTTATGGTAAAATCTGCCAATAGGAGTGGATAGCTGCATATATCTTGATCTTTGTTATGTGTAAACTATGGTGAGGTTGAAACAATTTCCTTGTCTATTTTCTAAAACTTAGATTCTCACTAAAGGTATATGAAACATAAATATACCCAAGGATATGAATTTTCAAGGTCATTGCGGGTCCAATATCTTACCTTACATAGATTCTGATATAGTAAAAGGAAGGTGACTACATTGTCATCCTGGCTTCTATGCCATGGTGCCTAAGTCTATTTATGACATTTCATCCAATAAACATAGTATTCATACTGTCGTAATATCAGTGGGTATTAGTGATTAGTGTACTATCAGGTGGTATTCATTACAGAAGCACCCAATGATGATAAATGTGTTACAAAATCTGCAAATCAGTGACAAGTCCTAAGAGTCTACATGTAGTTGCATTTAGAGATTGCATGATGCATTTTTGAAAGAGAAAGAGCATAAGTAATTTGAACTCAAAATGATTTCTATTTTATTCTAAATCCAAGTTAATTACATCTATTATTGATATTTATATCGTTACACCTCCATAGCATACATTTTGCATTCATAAAATGAGACAGTGGAAAAATACAAAAAACAAAGCATTTATGCATAGAATTTATTTCTACATCCTAAGTGCATCCATACATTTTTACTTGCATAAGAAAAACTCAAAAACATTCATTTTGCATATTCACATAGTACCATTTGAAACATATTTATATCAGTGATAAATCCAAATGCATAAAGGATGTCATCATCTAAATTTAACTCATCATGAGACAAAGATAAATCTACATCACATGTGTAAACAAATCTATCAAAGAAAAAAGAACTCATGAAACATGTCAGGATCAGAATCAGCTACATCAGATATATGTATAAAAACATGGTACAGATCGACAAAATGCCACAAGTCTACACAAAGAGTATCAAGAGTATTAGAGTAACAGAATGATAGGAAGAATCATATATATATATATATATATATATATATATATCAAGTGTCATACAAAAGAATGATCTCTGAAAGATCCAGATATACAATATAAATAAAGTGACAGTACAAAATCAGCTCTAGCTTCCCCCCTCTCCCTGATCTAGAGGAGGAGGAGGTGGTGGTACAAATGGAACTGTTGGAGGAGGCATGGCCCCCTCTGACTGTGTGCTAATCATGAAAAGGATACAACTCTCTGTCCCTCTGGTACTGCAGCATGATACAAAGCATAATAATATGTGGCTCTCTAGCCCTAGTGCACAATAGTACAAGCCTAAGTATCTCTCTCTATTCTATGGCTCTCCATATGTTTGTCCCTATCAGCAAGAAATGCATGTGATACAGTGATCCTGGCCTCTACCACAATCAACTTGGCCTCTAATGTTGTGATCCATGCCCTGAGCTTCTCTCGCTCTTGCTCACACTGAGATAAGGGATCTCTGTCCCTACCTGACCCTCTGCCTGAATCCTGCCCAGAGGGCCTGTCTTATGGCCTCTGTTGTCTCTGCTACTCCCCTGTAAGTAATGGGCCTAGATCCATCCTGGGAGAAACAAATCTGAAGTAGGTACATTGACCCTCTCCACTGCCACTGGTTACCTCTGCAATGCCACTCACAGCTCCACCTCTCCTATCATCTCCACCATCATCCCCATCATCTGGAGGAGGGCGCCTAGTATCTCGTCTCTCATCTCTACCTCCATCTCGCCCTCCCCTGACACCCCTAGCTCTATGTTCTCCTCCTCTCCCTCTATTCAAGCAATCATCCAGATCATAGTCTATCGGATCCTCTATATGAGGAATGGCCTCCTCAGGAACAGTAAATCATGGAAATGGATGTTGGAGCATCTCTGCTACGTACCCATCTGAACAACCTGCATCTGTAACATCAAGGAAAAGATCCTAATCAACTCTGACCATGTCTCTGATCTCCTAATGAGAAGTCTCATATCTCAGTTGGGCACCCCACAATGGTGCCTCATCATGAACTCTAGCATACACTATCATATCCTGGCTCCTTATTGACGGCTGAACTCTCTCAAAACTTGGGTATGTAGAAACCACTCTATGACGTATCTGGTCCACCCAATCAGGTACCTACTTTGAAAGAAAAATGGAACCTCTCTGGCATCGAAGGTCCACCCCTCACAATCCAAATATGGTCGCCATACTACCTCTATCATATCATCAAAATGCCTCTGCTAGTACTCTACCTTGCCCATATGGGGCTACTAAATCAAACTGGTGTACATATAAACATAAGGCTACTTAGGTGCTCGGTGCCTATCTATAATGGGTAGTGTCACTGGGATGTGCTCCCGAGCCCAAATCTGAAGAATCAAAATCCCTATAGTCATGCTCTAAGTATACTGATATGCGATCTCATGTAGCTCCCGATACATATGGGTCAAAATACAACTGCCCCATGCAAATATCCATCTAGAGATGACCATCTGCTCCAACATATCCACCCATCCTACAAGGAACTCATGCTATCCTCTATCTAGCATCAGGATGCCACCAATTAATCCTTCCAAGTATACAGATAATCAATCATAGTGATCACACATATAATCCCAGGAAATGTGTCTCTGCGCAATGGTATCATCCTGGAAATACCGACGAGTTGCACCAATCACCACGACAGAAGTCGACTCAAAGCGCACCTCGCGGCCCATAATTGGAACTCGTAGAATATGCCACACATCCTCTGGTGTGACTTTCAACTCCCCGGTTGGGAGATGGAAGGTGTTGTGCTCTGAGTGCCATCTCTTAGCAAGAGCAATCAATAACCCTTGATTTACCCTATATCGGGTAAACCAATCAGTGATCGTAGTCCTACCCAAACCACTACCTCCTGCTCATCATTTGATAGTTTTCAAGCCAAGGAAAGCACACGCCCTGGATATGTACCTCAAAATGAAACTACCTCAAAATCAACCTATTTTTTGGAAATTAAAAGATAAATCAATGTTCTATCTATGAAAAAAATGCAAAAACATGA
Source organism: Thuja plicata (assembly GCA_018584345.1). Taxonomy (NCBI): domain Eukaryota; kingdom Viridiplantae; phylum Streptophyta; class Pinopsida; order Cupressales; family Cupressaceae; genus Thuja; species Thuja plicata. The sequence continues at coordinate 1,677,689 of MU225860.1, forward strand.
TCAGCTAAGTGATTCAGGATCCACAGCAAACAAACAATTCACAATTGCTAAGTTTCTAAGTCTCAAAACAAGATGCAATCTTGGAAAAATAGGGTATGATCTCTTTTGTTAGATATGATCCTAGAAATATAAGATGCGACAGAGAATGTTGGGTACGATCCCAGAAATCCTGGATGCGACCCCAAAAATGGGGTACGATCCTAATCTCACAGGGTAATATAAAACCCCATTTCATATCCTAAAATAAGCTAAAAATAGGGTAACTGAATACGATCCAAGAAATACTATATGTGATGCAGAAACCTGAGAAAACTAGATACAATCTGAAAAAAACTAGATATGACACAGGTTTAGCAGGGTGCAATCTGGAATCTCGGATGTGACCCATAATCTAAAGGATTGTAAAAGCTACAAAAATGCATGAAATTCAAAATTACAAAATTCACGAGGTAGTTTTACAAGTACTTACCGGAGGTGGATAGTCGGCTAGGTGCTGATGTAGACGACTGAGCTCAAAATGATGCTTCATCACAAGGACCAAGATATTCTCTGCAGAGCTCTCAAATTTACTATGAGTAAAAGTGAAAATGAATAGTAAAATAGTAATTTTTGAGATATATATTGGCTTTTTGAGCATTTTGGAGGCCCAGAACTCCTAGGAAACTAAAAATCCAATTTTTGTTGTCTTTTGATCAATTGGGAACCAAATTGAAGGTACCTATGCCATTTTACACAGTGTAGTAACATTTTTTGCGATAGCTCCTAAAAATGCAGAATCACTTCGTATGTCCTAAAATTCAATTTTATGAGTTCTATATCATCAAAATTGCACATTAATCATCAATATCTTGGTCCGATATCATGTTATCAGTCTCACCCATCACATTTTCACATAGTTAACTTGGTTATTGTGTGTTTACTCATAAAACACACCCCCATTCCTTCCCTTCTTCTAATTCTTTCTTGCCATGCAAGTGATACGTTCTTTCAATAGAGGGATTTTATTTCTTTCCTTTGATTTCGTTCCCGAGGGGGCATGATCACACTATATTCAATCAAATTCTTGCTAAAAAAACATTAAAAATGACTTCATTATCAAACAAACTAGGAGCATGACAGTTTCCTTGACTAAGTCAGGACTGTTGGATAGAAATCTTTGCTTGTCATAAGCTGGATATTTTACGTTCCCTTATTTCAAAAGATTCTTACTAAGCTCCTGGCAGCTTCATATTGAATTTTTGGATGACAACCAAGTTCAAAATTGATATCTTTAAGATATTTTATTAACCTTTGTACGAAAACCAAGTTCAAAGTCAATTCTATCAATTTAGTTCAATCAAGTACGAGACTGATCTCATCAGGCATTTCATTCAATCATGAGAAAAATTCTCAATCTTTTTGAATTCAACATCAAAAAATTTCTTTGAATCAACGTGTTGCTCACACATCAATTCAAAGAGGGGAAAATGTAACCACCTATATTTGTCCTACTCTGATCATAGACCCTATTTTCCCTAAGTGTGATCATACCCCCAATTACGTCTAGACAACTCTTCAATCGGCTGGCATAATTCTTTCAAATCAGATTTAATCTCCTAAGTGATTTAATCACTAAATTTTATTAATCACCTAAGCCAATCAAATCAAATTAATTCAATTCAAATCAAACATGGCTAAGGTAATTAATTTAAAAGGAATTAAATAAATCTCTATTATATCTAATCACTTGCAAAACCTATCTTCTAGCCTACATTAATCTAATTAATTGGCTATAGTCATAATTAATTATCTAAAGCAATCAAATGCTTAAATAATTGATTTTCCTATTTTTGAATGAATATATTAAATATAATTCATTTCATTAATATTCCCTTTAACCCCTAACCTAACCTACCTCAACCACCTTGACCCTGGGTTCAAACCCATCCCAACCTATTCCCCCCATGCTAAGTCTAATCCTAATCTTAATCCCATCCTAACCCACTTCCTAATGATGTCACATTCCTAAATTTGTGATTAAGAATTCAACCCACTTGAGAAAGTCAGCTTTCTCAAGCTTGACTCCCTCTAAGTCCACCTTCTCAAGCTTGGACTTACACCCTCACCATGCCTCTTAATTGCTCCCATTAATGCATCATTAATGGAGATTCCTCAAGCACATGCCTTATTAATGTCTTTGGCATTAATGCCTCTTACACCTCATTAATGGGATCCATCAAATTTTAGTTTTAGTTCTTCATTTCATTTTTCAGATCTATCAAGATCTTCAAGGGCTACTTCAAGATTCTTTTTTAGATGTTTTGCTTCTGCTAAATCCATGATCTCCTCAAGTGGTTAAACTTTCTTTCATTGGACTAGAGCTCAGATACCAATTGTTAGAAATACTAAGAGGGAGGGGTGTGAATCAGTGTTTGTCTATTAATTATAATTCAGCAACTTTTAACTTGAATGAAATAGATAACAAATGAGGCACAACACATAACATAAGATATGATTACAGGGAAACCTTGATCAGAGGAAAACCCGGTGGGAATTAGTACCCACAAATGATTGTACTAGTATAATGAACCTGTTAAAGTTCCATTTCCCTGTTAGGAGCAGTCTTTACAATTCAAGTACAATGAACCTGTTAGGAGTCTTTACAAAAACCCTGTTAGAGGTAGTTGGCTCACTGCTAGAGCTCACTACTCAATAAGATGAAGGATACAACCTTCTGATAACTGATATACACTATGTAAAAAATGAACTATTGTAATGACACTATTGTATGATCAGTTTTGTTTATGCACTGAAGATTTAATCTCTTTGTAGACTTCTACTTCATACTGGTTTTCTCATATTGATCTTCTGAATATCTTCTCTACTTCTTTTTCATCGACCCACTTAATACAAAAGTGCATTTCTTGTATATATACATGCCTGAATAGACGCGACTAAAAAAAAGACCTTAGTCAGCCCAAAAACAACATACACAACGCTTCCAAACAAATTGGCTTAAGAGTGTTTACATGAATGATTAAGACATAATTACAAACTTATTACATTAGGCGCATAGCCTTTACAAAACAAAACATTATACGCTAATTCAAACTCTAAGGTCGCCTCCATACTCTATTTTGTGAACTTTTAGTGGCACTTAATCTTCATGTAACTTCTCCGTACTGTCATTCTATACCATGCATGTATAGGGTAAAGAAAAGAACATATCATAGAGCTTATATATGAACGCGCATAGTCCGACTCAATCGTACACACGTGCACTGGTGCTCTGATCAACTGAATAACTCTGTACTATTCTATTTTTTGTACTTAGCCAATTTTTCTATTCAAAGTTTATTGTCAAAACTTCATATGACTTTGTTGCCATAATGACAACAAAAAATAAGTCATATACACCCTGAGTGTCAACTTACAAAAAAAGAGATTTTGAATCACTACTACAATTGTTAGAGAGTAACAATGGATTGACCTGATTGATGAAGCAACTATCTTTTCTGATTTAGATCTCTGCTCTGGCTTTAAACTGGATCCTTACTTGATCAAATATTCTATTGCAGCACGGTCTGGATGTTCTGTCCTTAATCAAAATCCCATCTGATTTTTCCTTCACTCTTCATATCAAAAGGAATCTTCCTCTTATTACTTCTTACACATTCAATCCAAACATGACCTTGTATAAATATGATAGGCCTTGTCAATTCGGCTTGAATAACCTTCCAAGTAAATAATAAAACTTAAGTCTGTCAGCTACATATAAACAATTAAACATAAAATGTAAACTGTTGTTGGTCGGCTGACACTAAACGCATAACTCAGTTAACACTGTAATCCTTCAATGCCCTATCATTACTGTATTGCCCGAGTGAACTCAGTTAGAACTCAAAATCACTTTGGTCTCCTTCAATGCCCGAGAGAACTTGGCATACACTAACTGTGCTCGGTTTAGGTATAGACATTTGTGTAACATAACTACATTTGTGTATACATCAATGAAAATACACAATTGAATAATTGTCTTCAACAAAAAGGTCATTGAAAGGACTAGAAGTGTTGTCCGTTAGAGTAGGAACAATCAAATGAAATATCATTTGCCAAGTATTATACTTACCATTAGCATACAACATATTTCTAGGGAGACCTTGGATCCACAACATGCAATTCGTTCCCTCTATATATCACCAATGTGTGAAATTCCCGCACAACAAGGTGGATATTTGTATCTCAATTGATAGAACATACTATTGTAATGTGCTAAAATAGGAAGAGAGCATGGTCCCTCATAATAAAGAATCATCCCAGGGATCAATGTCTAAAGACTCTCACATAGCACTCATGAAGAGTTTTGAGGAGAAATTTCAAATTAAGAATACAAGCATAGGGGAATACTAGTTGTCCATGACTAACCTCGTTGACTCTCAAATTTCCCTCTCCAACCTTATACCAGTCAATGGAAATATGATAGTAAATAACTCCCTATAGAAGACCATTCATAATCATATTGCTTATGTTGTGTTGATGTCATATGTATTCCTCATCTCCCTTGATATACAGATGTATTACCTATTTATAAATCTCTTCCCCTTTGGTTGTGACTTTCCTTCGGTCACTTATTTTCTTTAATTTATATTTTAATATATGTTATGTTTAAGTTTGGTGTTATATTATATATTTTATGTTTGTTATTAATATTTATACATATATTTATGTATGAATCAGGATATTATTATTTATTCATATCATAATTATTATGTATTTATTTATTTATATATTATATTATTATTACTTATTATTAAATTTGTCTTTCATAAAGGGGCATGATAATTAGGGTTCCAAATGGGGGGACATGACAAGTTCAAAACCTGAGTGCAACGAAACATGAAAAATACACAAGAAAAAATACAATAAAATGATTTTTTCAAGGGGGTTTGAATAGGCTGGGACCTGAAAAAACCCTTTACCTTTCCCTTTGATGATGGGCACATAACCAAACCCCTGTAGAGATTCTTCTCCATCCCTGTGCGCATAATCAAAGTAAATGTGTAAATAATGAATTGTCATTGTTTAACCAATTGAAGTTTACTTAGAACCATCAATAGAAGAGCATCGTTGACAAAGGTTGAAAAAGGAAAAGCCTAGTAGAACAGAGGCAGAGGCCCCTCTTCTATATGGCTTGTGGCGTTTCAAAAAGAAGGATTTGATCGAGCCCTATATATAATGGGGGTCTGTCCACCCTTATAGTACCAAGTTTATCCTTATAGTCAAGACTACATTCTTTCTCTTAACTTGATTTCTATATGTCCATGTCCCTAAATGAGATAGGAATATTCCTATGTTCTAACATGATTTTTAATGTTTTACACTTGAGGCAGAAGTTGTCAAATTCCATCTCAAAAACTTCCAAATTAATTGGGATATTGTAATTCAGAGGCCGAAAGAAAGGGGTTCTCCCTTCTGCTGAACAATAAGGAGTGAGTTTCTGGAAGCCATTTAGTTTAGATGATTAAAATTTGTGACAAGGCTACTCAAGAGCAACATCCATTGAACTAATAAACTTTGGTGCCCAAATCTGAAGCCAGCTAGTACTCCATATATTCTGCATAAGTCAATGTAATCAAATAGATAAAAAAATGTTAAATTTTGTGTTGTGAGGTATAAAAATTAGAAATGGTTAGTGATTAATATCATTTCCATCATAATGCTCCAGCTGTAAACATACTATCCTTCTACCTTAGCCACAGTTATTATTTTTTTCTTGTAATAATTAACAAATGTATGCATATTGAGTATCTTTACCAATTCATTTCTACCTTTAGGCTATAAATTTAACTTCCTAGAAATATTGCTGATTTCTGAGAAAAAAAACCTTAGCAATTTACTCATGATTTTACTTGCTGGCGATTTTTCACAGAAACTCCAGCTAAGAAATTGCCTACAGATGTATAAGATACATTCCACAACTAGAAAAATGTTTAAAGATTCATTTTTTTATAAGTTCTTTGTCATGTTGACGACATTCAATGCATTTGGAATTTATTTTGTATAATTGTGAACTCATTTTTGGCAGCACTGGTAAGTTATATGTAATAGTGTAACCTATGAATTAACAATAGTGTTGCTTTGTATTTTATTTACAGATTTTTGTTTTGTAGGCATTCTTATCCCTTTTCTCCAAGTTAGATAAATGACTATCTCTATCTTAAGCTACTCATACATTCTGAAGCCCACTTGATCATTTATTCTAATGAGTTTTGCATATATGAGCAGCATCATTTAATTAGTTATATTATATACTTACACTTCTTTTCTATGTTTCAGGCTACAAGAGAAACATGAAGAATATGAGATGTTTCTTGTTTGGCTAATTCTTTTCTATCTTTCAGGCTACAGGAGAAACATGAAGAATATGAGATGCTTCTTTTTTAGTTGAAAAACATTGTTGGACAATTGTATATTCTAAATATGGCAAGCTGAAAATGATGCAGCTCCAACATGTTCAAAATTAAATATTTCCTTCTAGTTGTCTTCGTAAAAATATGTAGCTAAATAAAATGTATTTTGTGCTACACCATTAAAATTGTTGGACATGTTAGTATGGAGGAGTTTGGGCCAATTTAAGTACTTAACTATGAAGTTATAGTGTTTTGAAAATTAGTGTCAATATTCAAATAATTGTTATATGTTGTATCTATGGTATGTTTTTTTGGTTGTGGAGCAACGCCCACGTCATTTTGTAAGATACTTGAAATATTGGAAATAATTACAATAAATATGACATTTGTTATCAAGTTAGTTTGTTATGCTACTTTATTCATTGTTTTGTAGGAATCAAAATTTTGGAAATAATTATAGTCAATATTGTATTATTTCTATAAATGGAAACATAAAATGTTGAAAATCACAGTTAAAAAATTTAAAAAAAAATTTAGTACATTTTTCCACATTGTCTCTACAGAGATAATATCTGGGATTTAGAGACAAATTGTATCTCTAAAGACAATATTTGGAATTAAAGACATATTGTCTCTAGAGAGACAATATGTCTTTACATCCAAACTATTGTCTCTAAAGAGACAAAAATACTTCTACTTCATATTGTCTCATAGAGATAATTTTTTAAGACAATAATTTGAGACAATCGTTTAAAGACAATACTTAAGACATTACATAAGTTTTTTTTTGTGTTAAGTTAAGACAATTTACTCAAATATTATCTTAAAACCCCCTCTATGTAGTAATGGCAATATTGTTAGAAAGATGATATGTTGGCAAACCTAACAGTATCTTGTCTATGCTATTGTATTCAGATCAGTCAGTTAAGCATGAGTGGCAGGAATCATGATAGTAATTACTTAAATAACATACATCTTGTACATATGTGTTCTTTGGGTTTGGAAGATGTTCCTACAAGCATTTTTGTTGTGTTCTAGATACTACTAATATGATGATGGATTCATTGTCCACTCTCTTATTGTGCTCAAGTTTGTATGTAGTTGTTGTTTTGACTTGGTGTACCTTCAAGATAATATCACTACTTGCCTAGTAATGTTTAACTTGGTTCTAAAAAAGATTTTTTGCTTGTTGTTGATCAGAATTTTCTTTGTGATGTTAATGATGTCATTCATCTTTGGTATGACATTTTTGTTTGGCTCCCGTAGTCATAGAAGACTGGGGTAATGATTAATGAAGAAAATTGGAAAATTTTCAAATGCGCAGTTTGTTGATAGATAGTACAACTATATCTTAGTATTTGCATAATGTGTTCTTTGTTAGATTGGTCTGAAGCATTCTTAGTGTCCTTCAGATATATTTGATTACAAAATCTATGAATGATGATCATACTTATTCATACAATATAGTTTTTGGTGATGGTTCACAAGTGAGCTTTAATGTTATATACTCAATATGTTAAATTATATTATGTTTTTGTGTATCTGGACATGCTACCTCATTTGGTATTATTCTTTTAGTTTAAATATACTTCATAATTAAGGATGGAATGTTAATTTGGGTCTCACCTTGGTGCGTGAATATCCATGTGCTTCAAAACTAGTTCAGAAGATGTTCTTGGTTGACTGGTTCCATAAGCTTCAATTGTCTATTCACACATTGTATTTCAGCGATGGAATTGGTTGATATGCAAACCTTTGGATCTAGCTTCTAGAAGAGTGTGTTGAGATATATTTGGGTCATCTCTTTCTCTTGGGGTGGAATGCTTTGTGTATCTTGAGTTTGGGTGACCTATTTTATGTAATATTGGTTACCTTGGTTGATGTCGACCTGTAGTAAATATTTTAATGATCTATCTTATATTTAGGGATTGTAGTTCAAGAGTAGAAATTGTGAGTGTGGAGTTGTAGTATG
>MU225860.1:1700422-1714631 GCA_018584345.1 Thuja plicata
CATAATAAATTCTCTTATGATAATCTTTCTAAAAGTGGCCATAAGAAGGATCAGGAGAAGATTAAATCTGTTGGGGATTTGTAAATGGAATTTGGGACTGGCAAGCCCATTGATGTTCACTCCTCCCAATCTTCTCAAATTTATTCATGATTTGATTGTAGTTCATTATCCAGACATCTTCTGTGTTCTGGAGATTAAGGTTTCTATGGATGACATGTTTTACTATGCTTCGCATATTTGGTATCTTGGAAAGTGTAAGTGCATTGATTCTCAAGGTAACTCTAGAAGTTTGGCAGCATTTTTGGGATCCTCACAAGATTTCTCCCCTTTGGTATATTTCTAGTCGGTCCATTATTTCCGTGTTTTCTTCTTCTTTGGATTTTGGTGAGACTATTCTTATTACAAATGTGTATTCTCCTATTGACATTCATGGTAAAAACCATCTTTGGGCTCACATACGATATCTTCGATAATGTGCACCTTATCTTCCTTCTATCTTAGGTGGTGATTTTAATTTTGTGTTGAGTTTGGATGGGAAAAGAGGGGGGTTTCCTAGGTTGGGTCTAGCCTCTAATATTTTTCGAGCTCAGGTGGATTATCTTTCTTTAGTGGATGTCAAGCCCTCTAATGGGACTTTCACTTGTAACAATAAGTGGAGTAAACATGAGGCAATTTATGAATGGCTAGACAAGTTTTTGTCTCTTGTTTTTGGGTTGGTGGTGGCTTGGTTACTAGTTCTGAGATTATAGACTAGAGAGGTTCAGATCACTGGCCTATTAAATTCTTTTTTTCTTCTTTTGTTGGTCCAAAGAATTCTCTTTTTAAATTTTGTCTTATGTGGCTTCAGGACTCTTCATTCCATGATTAGTGGCTAAGTGGTGGAGAGAGGGTGGACCTGCATATGACACAGTTATGTTTATCTTTGAGAAGAAACTTAAATATGTCAGATATCATCTTAAGAGATGGAATATGTCCTATTTTGGTAACCTTTCGTACAAGAAGAGGAATTCTCTTAACTATCTTGTGGTGATTACTCACCAAATTTGAGATTCTGGATTCTTCAAGGCTCTTGGAAAAGTTGAATCCCAGGCCATGCGAGATGTGGAGGAATGGGGACTTTGGGAGGAGATTTACTAGAAACATAAGGCTCGGGTTGATTGGCTATAGGAAGGGGATAGGAATATTGCTTTCTTTCATCATTCTATTCAAGATCATCGTAATAAGGGGTATATTTCCTCTCTTGTTACCTTTGAAGGGCTTTAGATCTCCTATTTGTAGGCTATGGCCCATGAGGCTCATCATTATTATTCTGCTCTTTTTTTAAGACTCCCTTCCTATTGCTACAGAGGAGAATTTGATCCTTTCATACATTCCCTCTCTTCTCAGTAATGTGATGAATAATTCTCTCATCCATCTAATTCTGATGCATGAGTTAGAAGAGGTTGTCTTTGGGATGAACAAAGGTAAAGCTCCAAGCCTAGATGACATCCCTATGGAATTGTTTCAAGAATTTTGGGATATTATTAATCTGGATCTTTTAGAGGTTCTTAATGAATCTCTTCGTAATAAGAATATGCTTCATGCCTTGAATTCTATCTTCTTGAATCTCATTCCCAAGAAGCAAGGTGCAGACAAGCTTGAACTTTGTTTTCCTATTGCTCTTTGTAATATGGTGTATAAGATTATTACCAAATTGATTGCAGAGAGGCTCAAAAAAAAATTTCATGTGGTGATCTCTGAGGAACAAGGGGTTTTTGTGGATGGGAAACATATTTTGGATCAGGTGATGGTGGCTTTTGAGGTTATTCATTCTATGGAAACTTCAAAGGAGAGATCTATGTTCATTAAATTGGGCATGGCGAAGACTTACGACAGAGTCAAATGGAGTTTTTTTCAAAAAAAATTCTTAGCCTTTTATTTTTAGTCTAGAATGGGTGAGTTGGAATATGAGTTGTGTTACTTCATCTTCTTTTTTTGTTATTGTTAATGGAGAACCTTTATAACCTTTTGGTGCTTCTAGAGGCCTTTGCCAATGGGATCCTCTCTCTCCCTACCTTTTTATTATTTTGGTTGAAGGTCTTGGCCATTTTCTTAAGTTTTGAGTTGCTCAGGGCTTGATTAATGGGTGGCAATGCGGAAATGGCTTGCCACCAATCTCACATCTCCAGATTGTGGATGACACTTCTCTTATGGGATTGGTTTGTCTTTGGGAATCTAAATCCTTTAGAAATCCTTTGATGTTTACCTTGTAGCTTCAGGTCAGAAATTCAATGAGCATAAATCTTCCATTTCATTCTTTAATATCCCTCGAACCATTCAGAAGCGTATTTTTGATATTCTCTGATTTCATATTGGCTCTCTTCCCTTAGTTTATTTGGGTATTCCTCTTATGGTTGGCAGACATCCCAGATCCTCTTGGTATATTTTTCTTGACAAGTTAAGTCAAAAGGTTAATCATTGGACTCACTAGTGGTTATCTACGACTTCTCATTTAACAAGCTATTAAAATCAATTATTCAAGCTCTTCTTATATTCAGGGGTTTTTCTTAGGCTGCTCCCATATATTTTCTTCCAGAATTTGATGCTCTCTCTCGTTAATTTCTTTAGAGCGTGAATTTATTGATTTCTAAATGGAGCTTGGTTAAATGGGATACTCTGTGCGGACCTAAGAATGAGGGTGGCCTTGGCTTACGTTCTTTTATTCTAAATGGGAAATCTCTTGATACCATGTTATACTGGTGCTGGTGTTCTATCCAGAATCAGCTTTGGGCTCGTATTCTCACCCATAAGTATCTTCCAAGTGTTAGTGTGTTTGATGATCCCCACTTTCCTTTGGAGGGGAGAGGTTCTATGATCTGGAACACTTTGAAACTTGGGGCTCGTTTGGTTAAGAATGATCTCTTCTGGATCTTTCATTCAGGATCTCAAGCTCTTTTGGATGGAACCTTGGGATGGTCACCCTTCTATCCTTTCTACTCATCCTCACCTTCAGACCCTTTGTGATGTCTTTACCGATGTCGGCTGCGTTAGTGTTGACCATTATAAGACTACCCATACTTGTGGGTTGGAAACCTATTTTTCCTTTAAATATCATTCTAAATAGCCTTCAAGAGGATCTGAGGAAGATAGGAAGGTGCTAGCTCAGATTCTTGAGTCTCAGGATTGCACTACCTTGGGTGGGAATGATGTTCTGGCTTTGGAAAGCAGTGAATTGTCTAGCAAGTTTTCCATTTCTGCAGGTTATGTCAAGCTAGTGTTCCATGGTTTTGGGGGCATTCAGATTCGTTGGTGGAAACACACATGGCCAAAGTGTAATGTTTTTATGTGGTTGGTGGTCCACAATCGGTGTCTTACTAGTGTAGGAGGACCTAGGGTTAAAAAGCCCTTCTTCTTTTTTGTTGTGATATCTCCTAGTTACTTAGTCAGTTTAGGGAAGTTTAGGATGATTTTGAAGTGATTTAGGGTTTGATAAGTTTGTCTTGGAAAAAGTTTTGTTCATCCATTCTTTGTAATGTCCTAAAGGACAAATTGGGCTTAAAATGTGAAATGTAAAATATAGATTCTTAAGAGATTATTGTGAAGTTTTTTTGAGTCTTAGGAGTTGATTTGAGACCTTTTGGGATGCATCCATGGAGTTAAAACCATCAGAAATAAAAAATTTCAAAAATGTGGAAAAATGATGTAAAGTTACTCAAAGCAACATTTGCAACTTTTAAAAGTTGCTCAACAACTTTGCAAGAAAAGTTTCTTTTGTCCTAAAGTTATTTACTGATAAGTTAGATCGGTTATTTTGGTAAAAGGAGGCCTATATAAGTACTTCTATGGAAAGATACTAAGGTTGGATGTCATTTTGATTAAATTTTGATTCATTACCAAGTTGCAGACTGTCACTATAATAGTTTTAGAGCATTTTGAATTGAATAGCCATGTAAATGGATTAGTTTTTTTGTCTTTCATTTGTAATTATCTTCTCATTAGTGTTACTTAGCTCTATGTGGAGTGAGATTGTTAGATAGTTTTCATTTTGTAGTTTCTTTTTACATTTTTTATAACTGGTGTTCTCTGGTCCAATTTTGGACTGTATATAGAAAATGGCTCCTTGAGGTTCTTGAATCCATGGAAAGGAAAATGGTCCTAGATATAATGAAAGAGGGCTCATTGTATATACTTTCCTTTTGGTTTTAGGAGTAGAAATGATAGGATTGATTTTTGAGCTCTTTCCCTAGGTGAGCTTGGCTATAGCCCGGCTAGGGAAATAGAGTAACAGAGAGCCATCACAAGCAGGGTTGGATTGAAAGAAGTAATCCAATGGTTGGAGATTTTTAAATGGGAAGTTATACTACCTTCCATGCAATGGTGGCAATCGTTGTGTTTATTTCATCAGGTTGTGAAGGTAAAAATAGTGAAAAGTCCAATTAGCCCTATATTTAATGACAAAGTCCCTAAGGATTTTAAGGTGTTGTACGGAGAACTTGGGTTAGAAAAACCTTTGGAATTAGTTGTATCTCAATAGTGGGTTATTGAAACCAATGATATATTTGGGGGGTTATTTGGATAATTTGTAAGAAAACTAAGAATTTGAGCCTAAATAGGGCTACAAGCAGTTTCTAGGCCTAATCCTAGATTGTAGGAACTCGATGTGTGAAAGGATGGTTGATGGTTTCAAACCTTCAATAATGTCCTAAAATGACCTAAGGAGGTGATAATTCAACCCTACTAAGAATTGTGAGTGATCTAGCTAGGTGATGGAGAATCTACTCTTGTAGGTTCAGTGAGTACTAAAGGATCTTGTTGGTATGGTGGATTTTGGTTGGGAGGGTGAAGATCTTGGTGACTTGCCCTTGAGGTTAGGGTTTGTATAATCCCTAATAGGTCTAGGAAGGAGACCTTAGAAGATATTCAAGATGACTCTAGGTTGATAAGATCAATCCTATCAGATTGGTATCATACCCTAAAGATTGGGCTTGTGATGGTTGGGTGTTGTATTATCTAGAATCAATAGATTCATCCAGAATGGTGACTAGATGAGTTAGAAAAAGATGTGGAAGAGTGGAGAGAGGAGAATAGAATCCTAAAAGAATAGTTGGAAAATATGGTAGAAAAGTTAGGGGAAGTGCAACTTCAAACAACAGCAGTAAGTGAGTTGTAAGAGAGAATGAAGGGAAAGGTAAAATGTTGGTAGAAGAAGATGTAGTGCCAGAACCTGACCCTGTACTTCAAGAAGAGCCATTTCTTAAGGCTCTAAAAGTTATGAGTGGAAATTATTTGGAGGGTGTTCCCTTATCCAGTGGTAAGATGGAATCAGAAGTGGTCATGGAGTGGATAGAAGGACTTGAAAACTACTTTGAATGTGACAGTGTGATAGAGGCACAAAAGGTGAGAGTAGCCAAGACAAGAATGATAGGGATTACCCTCACTTGGTGTAAACTTTTCCAAGATGAGAGAGTAAAGGAAGGAAGGAATCCTATTACTAGTCGAAAAGGTATGGTGGCCAAGATAAGAGAGACTTATCTACCAGATGACTATGAGGTGCAGTTGCACAAGAAGAGACAAAACTTAAGACAGAAGGACCTTGAAGTAAGCGTCTATATAGAAGAGTTCCACAATTTATGTTTGAGATAACATGTAATGGAGGAAGAAATCCTAAAAGTGGCTAGGTACCTGAGTGGGTTGAGGTGGAACATACAAGAGTAAATTAGCCTCTTGAGTCCTAAGACTGGACACCAATTTTACCAATTAGCGCTCAAGGTAGAAGAGAAGCTTAGGAAGAAGCATGACTCAAGAAGTGGGGGAAAATGTAGAGGAAGAGATGGAAAAGGCCAGAGAGGAGGCTTTGGAGGAAGGAACTTTGAAGCAAGAAATCAAGGTGAGACCAAGCTCACTGAGAACCAAGGAGAGTCAAGCAATAGAAGAGGTGGTTATAACAGAGGAAGAGGCTCCAATAACAATATAAGAGGGAGGTCTAGTATCCAAGGAAGGGGATATTACTTCTCTTCTATGAAATGCTATAATTGTCACCAGTATGGGCATCTTTCTTATAGGTATCCAGAGAAGAGTTCATCATCCCAAGGGGGGAGAAAAGGATAAATTATGTGAAAGAAGAGTCTTCTAGCAGCAAGACAACAGAGGTAGCATTGGATTCAGAAATATGAGAGAATTTGATGATCAAAAGAACACTCATCAAAGAGTCAATCAAAGAAGAACCAAGTCAAAGGAGATCTTTGTTCTACTGAGAGCCAATCATAGATTTTGGTTCTACTGATAACATTATTTCTGTAGAAGCTATTGAAAAGCTTAAATTGAAAAGGATTCCTCATACTAACCCTTATAGAGTCACTTGGTTAAACAAAGACCAACATGTATTGGTGAATGAACAAGCTTAGGTAGATTTCTCAATAGGGAGGTATAAGGATAGGTTTTTGTGTGATGTCTTACCCATGGATTCTTGTCATCTCTTACTGGGAAGACCTTGGCAGTTTGATAGAGATGTTATGCATGATGGATCTAATAACTCCTATTCATTTAGGAAAGATGGGCTCACATGCAATATTCATTCAATCTTGGAAGAAGGAGAAGTTAAGAATGGGGGTCCTAATATACTCTTAGTGGGAGAGAAGGAATTTTTGAAAATACCAGAAGAAGCTAAGGAGCGGGTTTTTCCTTAGTATTGAAACCTAAGGATGAAAAGGTGGACATGAAGGAGGAACTACCTAAAGAGATACAAGAGTTGCTACAAAAGTATAAAGATATTGTTAGTGATGGTCAACCAGCTACCCTACCACCTGAGAGAGTCATTAGTCATCAAAATGACTTTATCCCAGGATCCTCGCTCCCTAACAAAGCAGCCTGTAAGATGACCCCACAACAGAATATAGAAATTGACAAGAAAATTCAAGAGTTACTTGACCAAGGCCTAATTAGAAAGAGCATAAGCCCATGTGCAGTGCCCACTATCCTAGCCCCTAAGAAAGGAGGTACTTGGAGATTATGTATAGACTCTAGAGCCATTAACATAATTACCATAAGGCATAGGTTCCCAATTCCTAGAATAGAAGACTTAATGGACTGTCTAGGTGGAGCCAAGTATTTCTCCAAAATTGACTTAAAGAGTGGTTACCACCATATTAGAGTGAAAGAAGGGGATGAGTGTAAGAGAACCTTTAAGACCACAGAAAGGCTCTATGAGTGGCTAGTCATGCCTTTTGGGTTGTCTAATGCCCCAAGAAATTTTATGAGGCTAATGAATGAAGTATTGAAAGACTTCATAGGTAAATGGGTTTTGGTGTATCTAGATAATATCCTAGTGTTCAATAAGACAAAGGAGTATCACATTAAGCATCTACATATAGTAATGCAAAGATTACATGAAGAGAAGTTGACAATCAACTTAGAAAAGAGTTAGTTCATGAAGCAAGAGTTGGCATACCTAGGTTTTGTTATCTCAGAAGGGAACTTGAAGATGGAAACAAGAAAGGTGGAAGCAATCTTGAATTGGCCTACACCTAAGTCTTCTATAGAGGTAAGGAGCTTCCATGGATTAGCACAATTCTATAGGAAGTTCATCAGAAAATTTAGTGAAATATGTGCACATGTTTTAGATACCATCATAGGAGGCATGAAGACCAAATTCTAGTAGAATAAGCATGCTGACAGAGGTTTTGAGACTTCAAAGAATAGGATATCCACCCAACCTATACTGACACTTCCTAGTTTTGAGAAATTGTTTACTATTGAATGTGATGCCAGTAACATTGCCATAAGTGCATTTTTAAGTCAAGAAGGAAAGCCAGTGGCTTTTCATAGTGAAAAACTCAGTGATGCAAAGAAGAAGTACTCCTCATATGATTTGGAGTAATATACATTAGTAAAAGCATTGAGGAAGTGGAGGCATTACCTCCTTCCTAAAGAATTTGTGGTTTATACTGACAATCAGGCTTTGAGCTTCCTAAATTCATAGGATAAGCTAAGTCACAAGCATATGAAGTGGGTGGAGTATATCCAAGCCTACACCTTCACTATCAAGCACAAGATGGGACTCCAAAATAAGGTGGCATATGCATTAAGCAGGAGATTGCTCACAGTTCAATAAATCCAGTTAAGTAGCATTGGCATAGACAGTTTCAAATAATTGTATCCAAAGGATGAGGACTTCTCAGCAGCTTATAAGGTGTGTAAAGATTTTCAAAATCATTTCCCTAGTGAGTACTCTTATTTTACTCTCCAAGAAGGTATTTTGTTTAGAGGAGGGCAACTCTGTGTGCCTAGAGGTTCAATGGGAGAGAACCTAGAGAAACAAAAACATAATGGTTCACTTAGTGGACATTTTGGGGTTCATAAGACCTTAGAACTGGTTAAAATATACTATTATTGTCTGAGGATGAATAGGGATATCCAAAATTATGTAGAGACTTGTATAGTCTATCAAAAAACTAAGGGGACTTCATCCAATACAAGGTTGTATCAACCCCTTCCAATTCCAACTAGACCTTGGGAGTGTCTCAGCATGGACTTTGTGGTTGGACTTCCCAAGACAAAATAGGGATTGGATAGTATCTATGTCATTGTGGACAGATTCATCAAGATGGCCCATTTTGTACCATTAGACCACCCATGATGCATGATATATAACAAATCTCTTCTTTAGGTAAGTAGTTATAATCCATGGATTACCTTTAAGCATTGTATCAGACAGGGACTCTAAATTTATGAGTCATTTCTGGAAGACCTTATGGAAAAATATTGGTACAAATATTTCTTTTAGTTCTACATATCATCCACAAGAGGATGGGTAGACTGAGGTGGTGAGTAGAAGCCTATTAAACCTATTAAGGTGTCTCACCAAAGAGTATGGACAAAAATGGGATCAGTTACTTTCTTAGGAAGAGTTTTCTTACAATGACACCATAAATACATCCACAGGTAAAGCCCCTTTGAAGTAGTCTATGGGATTCATCCTAGGGGTATATGTGAACTAAGAGACTATGGAAGTAGTGCAGAGATGAATGGCTATGCTAAGGACTTTTCTCAGTCCATGAAGGAGGTCCATGATATAGTGAAGCAAGCATTAGTGGAGAGTACAACACACACCAAATAGAAGGTAGATGAAAGGAAAAGAGATGTTCAATTCCAGGTTGGAGACTTGGTAATGGTACACTTAAACAAATCAAGGTTAGAAAAAGGTGTTCCCAATAAGCTTCAGATGGGGAAAATGGGCCCTTGTGCCATTCTAGCAAAGTATGTACCTAATGCTTACAAAGTTGAGTTACCTGCAGACATATGACTTTCTCCAGTCTTTAATGTTGTAGATATGGTTTCCTACAAAGGATCAACTCTAGAAGGAGATCATGGTCATTCATAAGATGCAAAGGAGATAAAGGCATTGAAACTTCTAGTCACACCAAAGCCCAAAGCGGAGAAGATTTTAAGCTCCAAGGTTGCTAAGAAGACTAGAACCAAAGTGTACATGGAGCACCTGGTAAAGTGGAAAGGTAAAGAAGATTTAGAGGCTACATAGGTACTGGAGATAGATTTTTAGAAGTTAGGCATAGATCCTAACATGATTCCCACAAATGCAAGTTGATTTCTTTTTTGTTTAGGGGAGAATGGTGTAGGATCCCCTAGGGTTAAAAAGCCCTTCTTTTGTTTTTTTTTTGATCTCTCCTAGTTACTTAGTCAGTTTAGGGAAGTTTAGAATTATTTTGAAGTGGTTTATGGTTTGATAAGTTTGTCTTGGAAATTTTTTTCTTCATCCACTCTTTGTAATGTCTTAAAGGACAAATTGGGTTAAAATGTGGAATGGACAATCTAGATGCATAGGAGATTGTTTTGAATTTTTTTTTATTCTTAGGAGTTTATTTGAGACCTTTTGGAATGCACCCATGGATTTAAAACCATCATAAATCAAATTTGTCAAAAAGATGCAAAAAAGATGTAAAGTTGCTCAAAGCAACATTTGCAACTTTTAAAAGTTGCTCGACAAATTTGCAAGAAAAGTTTCTTTTTTCCTAAAGGTAGTTATTGATTAGTTTTATCAATTGTTTTGGTCAAAGGATGCCTATATAAGAACTTCTATGGTGAGATACTAAGGTTGGATTCCATTTTGATTAAATTTTGATTCATTACCAAGTTGCAAACTATCCCTGTAATAGTTTTAGAGCATTTTGAATTGAATAGCCATGTAAATGGATTAGTTTATTTGTCTTTCCTTTGTAATTATCTTCTCATGAGTTTTACTTAACTCTGTGTGGATTGATATTTTCAGATAGTTTTTTTCATTTTTTAGTTTATTTTTAAGTTTTCTTGTAACTAGTGTTCTTTGGTCCAATTCTAGACTGTATATAGAAAATGGATCCTCGAGGTTCTTGAATCCATGGCAAGGAAAATGGGCCTAGATAGAATGAAAGAGGGGTCACTTTATATTCTTTTCCTTTTTTTTTAGTAGTAGAAGTAACAGGGTTGATTTTTGAGCTCTTTCCCCAGGCGAGCTTAGTTATAGCCTGGCTAGGGAAATAGAGTAAAAAGAGCCATAACAAGTAGGGTTGGATTGAAAGAAGTAATCCAATGGTTGGATATTGGTAAATGGGAAGTGATACAACCTTCCACGCAATGGTGGCAACTGGTGAGTTGATTTCATCAGGCTGTGAAGGTAAAAATAGTGAAAAGTCCAATTAGCCCTATATTTAAGGATAGAGTCTCTAAGGATTTTAAGGTGATGTAAGGAGGGATTAGGTTAGAAAAAACTTTGGAATCAGTTGTATCTCAATAGTGGGTGATTGAAACCAATGATATATCTGGGGGTTATTTGGAGAATTTGTAAGAAAACCAAGAATTTGAGCCTGAATAGGGTTACGAGTAGTTTCTAGGCCTAACCTATATTGTAGGAGCTCAAAGTGTGAAAGGATGGTTGATGGTTTCAAAACTTCAATAATGTCCTAAAATTACCTAAGGAGGTGAGAATTCAACCCAGCAAATAATTGGGAGTGAGTTGGCTAGGTGATGGGGAATCTAGTTTTGTAGGTTCAGTGAGTACTAAAGGATCTTGTTGATAGGGTGGATTTTGGTTGGAAAGGT
The DNA here is from genome assembly GCA_018584345.1 of Thuja plicata. NCBI lineage: Eukaryota > Viridiplantae > Streptophyta > Pinopsida > Cupressales > Cupressaceae > Thuja > Thuja plicata. The sequence goes on from MU225860.1 coordinate 1,711,493, forward strand.
GAAGATCTTGGTGACTTTCCCTTGAGAATATGGTTTGTAATATCCCTAATGATTCTAGGAAGGAGATCTTAGAAGAGATTCAAGCTGGCTCTAGGTTGAGAAGATCAATCATATATCACTTACTTGGGATAATTTATGCAAGCGAGGCTTTCAGGGCCCCTCGATGTGTGTTTTGTGTTGTAATAGTGAAGAAAATGCCTCTCATCTCTTTTTCTAGTGTTCCTTCATTAGACATATTTGGTACCTTTGGTGGGATGTGTGGAATCAAGCTAGTTGGCATGTCTCTTCTTTGGCTGAGTTCTTTGTTCGATGGGGTAAGGTGCATGCCAAGACTTCTTTTCTTCAAGTTGCTTGGACTCTTGGTCCTTTATTATTTGGCATATCTGGTTGGAAATAAATCGACAAATTTTTCAAGATGTATCTTTGGGGGCTCACCACTTGTGGTGGAAATTTCTCCATTATTTAGGAGAAATAATTTCAGCAAAATGTGACATGACGGAGGCTGTTGATACTGGTGATGTTATTTACTATAACTGCCTCCACATTCCTCCTCCACAAATAAATATCATGAGGAAAAGATAAAGATACCCTATTCAGAAGATTAATATGGTGGGGAGGTGGATTCTCCCTCCGCAAGGCATTCTAAAAATCAACACATATGAGCCTTCTCGGGGAAACCTAGGTCCTACAAGTATTGGTAGAATTGGTAGAGATAGCTTGGGGATTGTTCATTTTATGTTTTATGTTTATAAAGGTTATCACACTAGCAATCTGATGGAAGTTATTTCTATTGTGTATTTTGTGGAGCATGCTTATGCTCTTGGATGGGTTAGGCCCATTTGTGAATTTGATTTGCGGGTGGTTGTGCATCTATTGACTCAACAACATTCTGAGGATGTTAGTTGGCAATTAGATTTTGTTGTTAACCATATTCTTAATTTGTGTGTGTCTTTACATTATTTTACTTTCACTCATATCCCTAGGGAGTGGAACGACGTAGCACATTATATGGTTAGATGGGCTTCTGATTAAATGCACAATGGAATATTACGGATCAGGGGCAATTACCTCTAGGATTGTCCCAACAGTTAGAGCACTTAGTGGATTTTGATAGGGTTGTTTTATGCCCATGCTTTGTACTTCTTCCTAATTGAATAAATTTTTTCCCCTCTTTTATTTTGAAAAAAACTCTCCATTCTCATTATCTATACCAAACTAAGGTTGGATGATGCGGAAAATTTACAACTGAACAAATAACTCCATACGGGTTTATAGATCTAAAACAATAACGAAGATATTATTTCTATAAAACCTATTCAATTCGGCAAAGAGTGCAGTAAAATATATTAGATTATGAGAATCTTCATAATTTTTGTAATGGTTCTTTTTTGAATTAAAATAAAAAATGTGCAAAATAGGTTAACAATCAACACATGATGGTCTCTTAGCTTTAGAGTTCTATAGATATCTAGAAATGCCCAAAAATAATCATTTGGGGAAAGAATTATGGAATAGAAACCAATATAAAAAAGGTGTAGAAGAGGTTAAATATTATATCCACCTAGCTCTTTGGTTGTGTAAAGCTATTTAAATTACCCCTGAGAAGTGTAAAGTTTCTAGTTGCAAGCCCAACCATGCTAAGGCTAGGAAGGTTGGGAAAAGGTTTAACTTAGAAACCCAAATGGTGGAGATTGAAGACCAAGACGAGGGTATGGAGGAAGAGGATAAATAAGAGGATCCACTTCATGACATGAGTTCTGTTGAGAGATTATCCACCTTCCTTCTCAACAAGGAAATGGAGGGAGAAAATATTTATGAATAAAATTTTCCTAAGACTAATTTTGAGTATGAACTAGAAGGGGATGATTCAACAGATAACTCGGAGGATGAGGATTGTGAGGCTAATGAAGAAGATTCTATTGTTGGGGATAAAGGTGAACCTATTTATCTAAGTGCTGATTTGGATGACTATGACAAGCTTATGGACAAAGTCTAATCCTCCCTTGTTCATAATACTGAATATATCCAAGGTGTGAATCTTTTCCCCCTAGCACTATTTTAAGTGAATAGGAATCTTCAGCTTCAAAAATTAAAGTATTGCAAAGTAGAGTGATGGAGGTTGAAGAAAATGCATCGTCCCTTGCTAATTCCAAAGAGAAATTTGAAAAGGAAATTAGTTCTTTATGCTTGGTCACTAATGGTATAATGAGAAAGATTATTATGGGGCTCGTGTCTAGACATAGTAAAATGACAAAGAATGCTAAAAAGGGCCAAGATGTTTAACAATTCTAAGGTATGGAGGAGAAGGACTAGGATGTTGATATTAAGGAAAAGACCAAGAATCTATATTGCCTCTCAAGCAATTGGGAGCTTATTACCAATGAATGATGTCGTCCACGAAGTTTCTCGCTAAGGTTGTTTGTCTCTTGTTTTCCATGAATATGTTTTTTTGTGGGGGTTCATTGCTACTAGTACTTTAGGTTTAGTTGGTTTCCAATTTACTTATAATTTGGTTTTTGTGATTAAGCAAGACTTAATAGCCTATAAGGATAATATGGACTCTCTATTTAATGTTGATATTCTCCTAAAATCTCACATTGGTAAGATTCTTGTTTTGATTAATTACTGCTATGTTAATGGTTGGAAGAGTAATGGTGGTAGTAGTGAGTATCTGGGATATAGTCATTTTTTTTCTATAATTGTTTTATTAAAACTTTTAAGTTGTAGGTGTAGGGGTTTTTAACCTTTAGGTTGTAATGACCTAAATTTTGGGTTGTTATACATTCTTATTGTTGTGTTACTTTTGTTGTAAGGATCATGACCCCCTCCCTACTGATTTAATCAGAAATATTTTTAGAGAAAGAATACAAAATCCTCTTCCATGAGACCATGACTTACCCTTATCTTGTCTTAAGAATATTTTCTACCCTTTAAGCATATTTTGCACAATGCAAGTATAAATTTGCTTTTTTATTCTTTTCTCTATAGTTTGGAGATTCTTTGTGTTAGATATGCTGAACTGCAAATCAACCCAAGAAACCTGCATGCAAGACTGTCACGAAGTAGAAGCAAGACAGAAGAGAAAAAAATAGCTATGGTGGCCAAAAAGGCAGAGAGTTGAAAACCATGTTGCAAGAAT
>MU225860.1:1717406-1735038 GCA_018584345.1 Thuja plicata
GAAATAAAAGATAGATCATTCCAATTTATTACAATAGAAGAAATAAGTATGATGAATATTGTAGACTTATGAAGGGTCAACTCTCTTGGTGAAGAGGTATATTGGAGAGGTATAAAAAAGAGACAAGTGAGAGGTGTAAATCGTAAGATGCATCTCCCAAAGAAAGTAAAAAAAAAAAAAATTTCTAATTGACATCTCCCAAAGAAAGGTCCCTTCTGCCTTGCTATTTCAAAAATTTGTTCCATGTCTCCTACTATCCTTATCTTAGAAACGTCGTGGACATAGCATTAAATTTTGACTATGCCAACATTTAATGCATTTGATGACATAAATATAGCTTTATTTAGTTAGCAATCAAATGATTTATTAAGTGAAGTATATTTTCTTTGATTTTAGTGATAACACTGGGAAAATACAATGATCTAGGTGGTGGATCGTGACTATGTTCTACAAGAGTATTTAAGAGTTAGTAGGTCACCTATTACTCAACTGATAGAGATGATGATGAAGATGGAGATTAGAGGTATACATGATTCTAGAAAGATTAGATCATTTTTTATTTTGTCATTGATGTCAAGCAATTGATTTGTGGTTCATATTGAATCGCCATATCATTCAAATGTTATTTAATTGGGCAAGTTAATAAAGATCAGACAATGATAAGTTACTATTGAGATAATTGTTTTCTATTTTATCAAGTTGGTAAAGAATATTGGTCAAGTTAGTAACATAAATTAGTTATGTTAGCGAGTAGAAGAAGTTTGTCAGTAAAGGGTTGTGTAAGTTGGTCACGTCACCGAGCAAGCCAAGGCACCGAGTAGTGCATGTTAGTTACCGAGTTGAGAGTTCATGTTACCGAGTGGAACTCTTGTTGTAAATGAGGATAAGAATGCATTTAATGCAAACCTACATTGATCTAGAAGATTCCAAGGATGAGGAAGAGTTAGTTGGAGAGATCTACATTTAGTAAAATTCAAGGTGAAGATTAAGCAGAAAAACTAATGGTTTTATTTCCAAGAAAAGTGCAAGCTCCAAGAAAATGGTAAAGCGGTTCATTGAGTTTCAAATTCATTGAATAAGTTCAAAAAGATTATTTAATGGTTGATAGTGATTGAAGGAAAACCTAATCAAGGAGATTAAGAGGCAAAAATCGAGTCTATTTAAAGGATGAATTCAAAGGAAAAGGAGGCTGACAAGTTGAAGAGTTGAAGCGCTACCGAGTGGAGTAGTGAAGAGAAAAGAGGTGTAAATCTGAGTCTAAAGTAGATATTGATGGAGTATTGATGCCAGTAGTCATAGAGTGCATAAGGGATCTGACAAAGAAAGAGGTAGTTGCAGTTTAATAGATCAATTTTATATTGTTTCTTATTAACATTTGTAGCATAAAATCTCTTCACTTAGTGGACTTAACAGTCTTATTGTAAAATATTTGTGAAAGGTGAGATTCTAAAAGAGTGTTCAAATTCCTCTAACCAGGCCACTCCTAACAAGGTGAAGATCTTAACTATTCTGAGGTAAATCCCCTAATAGGGTCACATATAATAATGTGTATTGTAATCTTTAACAGGATTGGATTTTAACCGAGCATACTTCAGAAGAGTATTTTTATTTGTAGGTGACAATTCTCACAGAGGTTTTTCCCAAATTGGGTTTCCTCATTAAATATGGTGTTATGTGTGATTGAATGATTCATGTGAATAATATTTACTATTTATGCAAGTTGTTGATTATTATAATGAATTTATTTGGTGATTTGGTTGCTACTATTGTTTATCCTAACGAGATGAATCAGAGTTAAGTTTTAAAGTTTAAATTATCATAGATTGTTGATTCACTCCCCCTCTCAATTAACCAACAATTGGTATCAGAGTGTAGTACTCTAAGAGATAAGTTTAAAAGAATTTATTTAAAGATCCAGAGATGTATAAGAGGGAGGCACCAAAGTTGAAAAAGGATAAATTCTCTACATGGAAAAATAGAATGAGGTTGCACTTATCTGGTATTGGAGAGTATGATTTATACTATCTTGACAATGAGAATTCACCACTGCCATTTGGGCCTATTACATTTGAGGAAATAAGAGAAACACAATCACGCACAAACTATGATTAAGATATCATCTTGTCTCACTGACCTAGAGTTTAATGACATTAAAGGATGTGATACAGCAAAATAGATGTGGGATAAGATTGCATTGGTACATAGTGGAGATCATCATCTTCAGAAGGCTAAAGATGAAATTTTGAGAGGCAAATTTGATTCTATGAAAATGAAAGAAGGTGAAAATATTCCACAATAGAGTGCAAGACTGAAGGAAACTGTGAATTCTATTAGAGGTATTGCTGGATAGATAGATGAAGAAGATGTAACAAGAAAATTTTTGAGGACATTTTTACCTGTGTATGTCATCTGAGTATCTACAATACAAGAACTGAGATCCATTCCTCAGATGATTATTTCACTGGATGCTACTATTGGTAAGTTGATTTCTTTTGAGCTAAATAATTTTGATAATACTTTACCTACTACTGCTAGGATTGAGTATGCATTTAAATCATCTTTGAAGATTGGAAGTTCTAGGGAGTCGAAACCTAGTGATGTTTATGCAAGTAGTGCAAGTGAAATATTTTATAGTGACAAAAGTGAGTTAGAAGAACTGTATGCTGAAGATGAAGCAAATGAAAGAGATTTTGAAGCTCTACTAGCTAGAAGACAACAACGAGGTAAAGGAAATTACTGAGGTAAGATACCTTTGAAATGTTTTAAATGTAACAAGATTGGTCACATTGCTTCAAGATTCCCTAAAAATGACAATGATGAGAAGAAAGATATCCGCGATGATAACAAAGGAGAAAACAGATTTAGAAGATTACGAGATTTCAAGAACAAAGGTAAGAACTCATGCCATATTGCCAGTGAAGGACTAACAAATGATGATAATGGTGAAGAAGTTGTATATGTTGCTATCAAGGATAATTCTGACAAGAAAATGTGTAAAGAAGAAAATCCCTAATCTCACATGTAAGCAAGAATGATACTTGCATTATAGACAATGGTGGTTCACACCATATGATTGGTGACACGCTTAAATTCATTAATATGTGTTGACGGGACTTTGCGACCGGGTCTGCCAATAGATGTAAGTTGTCACCGGGTACTAGAGTACCGGCCAACTTCAGATGTAAAGGTTGTCCAGAGAAATGAGATTCTTTGGGCCTTCAAGCATGTGAGGTTCAAGTCTCGACAGTACGGGAGCTAAGTTGGGCATTGTGACTGTTTGTTCAGGGTGATAGCTGATTTATTTTCTCATCTTCTCCAGGGATTTTAGTAAGTAGGGGTTTCCTGCAAGCATTCAGGATTATCAAAGAAACTTCAAAAGATATGACAGGGTTAGAGAACATCCATTCTACCTATAGTTGTGCAAATACATTTAAACCATCAAACTATGCGCTAACATGCTACACTAAATACAAAATATACAAAACCAACATCTCATACATATATAATAGCGAGGGAAAAGCAGGTCGTTAATCTACTTAAAACATTAGAGAGCAAGGGACATAAGAAACATACAGCACAAAAGAGTATTAACTCAGAGATCAGAAGACCAACAAGAACATTGTGAGAATCCTTCCTTCTTCATTAATGGTTTTTCCCAGCGGCACTGGTGCGTACAATAATGGCTCCAAGAGAGCATCTATCTACTGAAAGCTTCTGAGAAATAAGGAGCATTGAGCTCTACAACTAAATGAAAACAAAGTGTTGAAGTGCTATTTCTATTGCTAAGGCCTGCAAAATCATCAATTTTTCTGACCCTTGAAATGAGGTCAGACTTATTATTTATACACATGTTTGCCCTAAAGTTAACCTAATCTAACTTTACACTCAACTATAAAATATGATTTTTGGTGGCCGACACTACCTACACCACGCTACAACAACCTTGAAAAGAGCAGAGGTCTGACATGCTAGAAGAATGAGACAAGAAAAGAGGTATGGAAGAATCAGCCTTGGGAAGAGAGCCAGAGGAAGAATAGAAGAAATCTGATCCCCCAGGGATCGAGGCTACATGCCTCATCAATGTGAAGATGGCTCACTATCCCCAATGTGCCAACTATTCAATGTTGGGGTGGCACCTTGGGAAGATCATCTGTCAGAATCATCTTATGAGCTAACGTGCCTTGCTGGAGTCATCTACCCTCTGACATCCTTATTAACTACCTAAAAATGACTGGTCGGCTCTGTAGAACCTGGATGCGCGTCATCCAAAGAATGCAAAACTATGGATTCAAAACTTTGGGATCTGGGAGCTTATGCTCAAAAAATGATGAATACAAAAATGTGTTGTTGGAAAAAACCTTCAGAATCTGGAGGACCTTATCGCCCTTTACTATTTCTAAATGCTTCCAACACTTGGCTTAGGGCATCCTCATTTATATCCTTAATGGCCTCCCACCGACCACAGACAATCTCAATCTTCTCTTCAACTTCTCTAGCCCCATTCTGGAATTTGTCTACCATCTTCACAACATTGTGTGCCTAGATCATTAACTTGGATAATCTCGATAACCTTCCACTATCGAAATCCTCGGCAGACTGATGTAGGGACTCCATTCGCTCGTCGTATTTACTAAGGACATAGTCCTCCAGGGTACATGTCCCAGTGGTGAAGGGGTCGACTTGTGACACCCCTACCATGAATTCCTAAAATATACCCAAAGGATATTGGGCCGCAGCCACCTTCTCTTTTAGGGATTTAATTAGTTCCTTGCATACCTTAATTTTGAGGCCAAGTCTGGAGTACTGGGCCTGGAGGGAATCATATGATTCTTCTCCCAAAACTCCCACCTTTGTGACAACCTCTTCCCTGGCATTGAAAACCTCATCCAACCTAGCCCTCCACTTCTCATACTTCTCTAAGTCCTTTTCCCACAAAATGGCAGAGGCGTTGGCTTGATCAAGGAGATGAGTAATTTAATGGATATCTGGGAGCGACACCAATAAAAATTGCCTTACAGTGACTACCTGCTTAGTGACCCACCCATCCACAGCCTAATCCTTCTTCTTCATGTCCCATAGAGAGTCCACGTCACCCTGTGAAAGTGATAATCCAGAGGCAGAAACTTTCGGGTGGACCTCGGCCAGGGGCTGTGTGAGTTCTGCTAGAAGTGCGAGGAGATTTGCATTATTTTCCCTTTCCTCCTTTAACTTCTGGGATTGTTTGCTATATTGGGCCTCCACTACCTTGGTGGCCTCTCTTAGCAAGTCCAATTTTCCCTGCTTGTCTCTCCTCCCCAGTGTTACCTCTGTGATGGTATAATCTTCAGGGCTTACTGTCGCTATATTTGCCTCTGGGGGAGGTGTTGTGATCGCCACAACCGTGCTTCCTGCTGAACTGGTCCAGAGGGTATGGACCATTCAGGTCCTTTTAGGATTTTTGGCCTCTGCATTTTGGGCCATTATTTTTGCCAAAGAGAGAAGAACACCTATTGCTACTGCTAGGGCCTTCCTCTTTCTTGATTCCACCAGCCACCGGGATGACTGGGTTGGTTTTGTTGCTATGGCCTGACTGTTGGAATTCCCTTTGGAATCTAGCGGTGCATTATCAGCATCTTTGTTGTCCTCAGGCTCTTTCTCCTTTTCTCGTTCCTGCTCCCATTCCTATTCTCTGGAAGCCTCAGTGTTTTTTTCCAGGTTGGCATCTTCTTCTGTGATGACCGGGACTTCCTTTCTGCCAACATCAACATTACCTATGTCTTCGGGGATTTCCCCGTCCTTCTCAGCATCGGTCGATTCAACATTTATATCTTTAGGAATTTCCCCATCATTCTGTTGCTTTTATTCTTCAGCCTCATTTGCTGGGATATCTTTCACTGTTGGAACATCTTATGGAGGTGGGTGATGCACCTGGCCAAAATTTAACAATGCAGCCACTGAAACTATCTCACCAAATGTGCTCTGGGGCATATGGTCACCTGGAGTAACCAAAGGTGTCTAGAGCATGATGGTTGGGGGAATGCTTGATCCTGCAGGTCTGCTTTCCCCAGTCAATTGTGGCTCATCTGTGGTTTTCCTTGGTTCATCTTCGGTCTCCAAGACTAGTGTTTTCTCCCACTCTTGCTCCTCCTATGCTTCTACCTGGACTTCCTGCTCTGTGGCAGCTTCTTGTTCTAGGACTTCCTTTTCTGCGAGGGTCTCCCCTTCCTCCTGGGCGATGATGTCCTCCACCGTGTAATCTATATCTCCATGTAGGTTCATTAACTCCTCCATCCCAAAGATGTCATCAAAGTCGTCATGTGGGGGAGAGGAATCTAAAATATCTTCAAGTTTGGAAGAATCTAAATTGACATCCACCGAGGGCACCTTAGGCATACCAGGGCCCTCATCTGTACTTGGGGTGGGGTTCACCTTCTACTTCTTCTTCCTTAGTAGTGGGACCTCGGTGTCCAAAATACTTGTAGACTCTGCCTCAAAAAAAGTCTGCCTACTCATCATTGCGGCCAAAGACGGGGATCCCGTCGGGCGAGCAGATGCTATTGGAGTTGCGAGGAGGCTGACAAAAATTTGTGCACTTATTTTTTGGCTTGTTAGCCTCGACACCTCCATCTGTTATTCTATTTGTGCCATCATGGGGATTAACTTCTTGGATGACACCTAGGCGGGGGTATCTTCTTTCTTCTTCCCCTTTCTTGTGTTGGGTCCTGCAGCCCCAAAGGTCAAAATGGACTTTTGAACAACTGGTCTTTTCCTGGTGCTCCTTGGACACACACGTGCAAAATAATTAAGACTATTTTCAATAATGGGGCAACATACCCCTTCAATTTTTAGATCCTCTGGGGTGGCCCAATCCACCGGGGAAAGGTCTAATGTATCCAATCCTTGTTCTTTATACAATGGGTCCTTAAGGGGCCCGTCATCTGAAAAACCCTTCGGGAAACCCCAAAGGTCAAGTAATTTCATCAGGCCTTTAGACATCCATGAATGCTAGCGGGCCCGGAGATCAAAAGTATCATGGAAATCCACCCAAAAATTTTTGACATCTATTATGTGCGGTGGGGATGCCCGGGGAAGTGCCAAAGCTATCTTTCCTAGTGGGTCAAAATTGTTTCTGGTATGGTGGAACTCCACCAATCCTAGACTCTTTAGTTCATTATTTGATTCCCTTGTTGCGGCGAGACTACAAGAATAGTTTCCGCAATAGACTAGGAATGGGATGTTGGTGACCTTCTTCAACATGAAGAAGGCGTGCAACTCCAAAATTTGTTGCCAGAACTCTAAAAGGATGACTCTATCCCCACAACACCAAGGAACAAGATAGGGTTTCCCAGAGAATCTGGTCACCCGGATATATGTATGCTACTGGAATTGAATAAATTAATTACCGTAGGTGCTTACCAAGTTCATCACCTCTTTTGATAACCAGTATCCAGAATCTCAGGTAAGTGTCAAAATATTTTGGTAAATGAAGACGTCATTTACCCTATAAAAATTTGGGAAAATGAGTTCCCATTGGACTTGGGGATAATGATCCCATGGCATTAGCTAGCTTGACCCATTTTCTAGAATGTCCATTGTTTGTAAACCCATAAAATCCAGTCTCTGTTGGGCCAGTGTCCATAGTACATAAGATGTCATGTGGAACTTTGAGTTCTGGAGGATGCCTTTCAGCTTCATGTCCACATGGTTGGCTATGATAGCTGCCCAATTGAAAGTCTGGTTGTAGGTGGTGAAGTGGTAGATAAAGTAGTACATCCATGCCAAAAATCCTGGGCATGGGGTTCTCCGAAGATCCTGCATAAAACTATGATGCCCGCCTGAATGGGCTCTTTAAAATCCCCGTGGGGAATCTCCAGCTTCATCTTTCTATGGTCCCTTTTTGGGGACTTCAGCCACTGGGAGTTGAGATATTGCTGGGAAAGGAGGGAGTCTCCCTCAAATTCCTCCAATGACTTGGACTGGGTGAGAACAACGGATCCCTTGAATTGGGGGATCCCTAGCCCTGAAGAAAAAGTTGATGCATCCAGATTGATGATAGTTGCTGGATCGTGTAGTGGTCGGGGATCGGTGAGCAAAATGTTCTGAGTAGGGGAATTGTAGAGCGTCGCTAGTTGGAGTGTTAGCTCCAGTGATTGCACCGAGTAAGGAAAATTTGTAGCCTTAATAATTCTGGAGGCGGCCAAGTGGATGGCCATACTATCTCCGTCAGCCTTCTATTTGTATATGGCTTGAACTAAGCCCTGCATTTCAGCCCAAAGTCTGGGCTTTGTGTATGTTATCTCTTGCACTTTAGAGTCCACCTTGGACCCCATGAGAACACCCTCTCTCAGGAACTTGGAGGTCAATGGTAGCTTAGCCAGTATCTTTTCAGCCTTGGTTTTTGTGACCGCCTAAGTGGAGGTAGTAGGTAGCTCCAGACTATCAAGAGGAGTGATCACTTCAGACATTTTGATCGAGCTATCTGTAACCTATAAGATAGGAGAACCGTCAATACATGATATGATAAAAATAATAATTTTGGGGACTCCGGGTAATTCACCACCATCTCGTGCTTGTCCAAAAATGTTAGCACATATCAAAACTCTCAGAATATCAAAGTTGATCATGGATCAGAATAAACACCCGAGGCTCTGGGGCATTGGCTTAGGTGAAAAAACTGGGATAAAAACCCAGGGGCCCCTTAGCACCTAGAGTTCGGAAGGACTAGCTTTTGTTGACGTGACCAAAAGAGAGCCGTACTTGGCTGACATGGGTCATCACGTGGTCACATGACAGGCGGCGTAATGGCATTAATGGTGACAAGTGGGCTTACATGAGGGAAGTAAAATCTAGATGGGATGGGATTTGAATGCCCACTTGTGAGAAATCAATCCCTCTATTAATGAGATGATATAGAGGAGAGAGAAAGCTGCAATGACTCGAAACAACGAGGTGCTAAGTTTGAAGCGTGGCGAGTTCCTCTCTGACGAGCTCGACAGAGGGTTTGGATGTGGTAGAGCACAACAAGCTTGATGTAATAGAGGGATATATAGAAAATATACACCTAATGTATAGAAGATCAAAGTGCTGTAAGGGCCGAAGCACAACTCGTAGGCTGATCGCAAAATGATGACATATATACAAGTATGAACGGAAACTTATAATTTTACAAAATATATAAAGGCAACTAGAACCATTTTACAACAATGTACATACTATACATTAAATTACAACTACACAGAGGGTGGATGACCTTCTGGCAGAGCCAACCCACCAACGGGAGGCGATGGAAAAGCAGAACCAGAAACAAAAATGAAAGCGAAACAATGCAAAACAAAACCAATGAAAAACCAGCAAACATAACCAAAAATCAAAAACAAAAGAGTCAAAGGTTTACCTAGGAATACAGAGAAACATAGGGAAGATGATCACGGGAGGCACTCTGCACCAAAGTAACCTTCAATCCACCACAAGAAAACACCACAAATCACTTGTTTAGTCATTGCTAATCACCAAAGCAATATGCACTTAATCACCTTAATCGCTCTGGTAAATCACTCTAAGTATTTGATCGTGGTAAATATGAAAATCATAGGTAACTTCAATTTATACCCTTAGGGTAAAAGTGTTTCATTCTTTTCACAAACTCTGGAACAAGCAAACCTTCGGACCCTGGGCCCAGGGATTTCATGCAACTGCACCTTCTCAGAAAAGAACATATGATGACAAAGAGTCCCAAAGTCTGGGATCTGGTCGACTCGAAAGAACAAACCAACTCTGGGACTAGGTCCCAGAGACAAAAGAGGACAAGAGAAAAAGAAAGACAACCCTCACAGATGCAAAGCCTAGAGGGAAAAACAAAGGAAACAAAAGAAAACAAGGCAAGAGCGAAAGCCAAAAAAAGGGGGACCCAACATTTTTCCTACAAAATATAGCGATGGGTATGCAGGGCATAACAAATGGAAAATATCTGGGACAAATGCCTTAGCATATTTGAGAACTTCAGAATCTCTGGTTAGCACAACCAGAATTGATCTTTACTTGGAGGATTCTTCTTGCAAGGTGTGAGGCGTCTGAGAAAATTGAACTCACCAATGATTCAATCTTTCATTCCTTTCATCAGTTGTGAAGTGTGTGCTTTGAAAGAAAACCAAGTTGATGACCTCTGGGAGAAGTAGAGAGGAGGCACTAAAAAAATCAAACCAAAGTCATCACATCTTGCACGTTTCCCCCGTATACCAGAATTCTCTACTCTTCAATCTTTCTTTCTTTTTCATTCTGGGTGGGAAGGCAGTACTTCTTTCACCGTAAACCTTAAGCTTAGCTAATTTCAATGGCAGTACTTCTTTCACCTTGCCACCCATATTTAAATTACCAAATAGGAGAGAATGTTCCAAACCCAGGATACTTTAATGATTTTCAGACTTGGTCTATCAACCAGTGCAACCGATCTACCCTCAAAGCGTTTGATTACTTACTTCTTGAATTTTCTATTAACCGATGCCCAGAATGTCAAGATGTGAATCTGGTGAAGTTTACCCATAACCTTTTACCATACTTACAACATAACTCTGGAGCACCGACAAATTCAACCATGCTAACAATAGATTCCAAATTCACCAGAATGTACAAGGTACCATTCCAAAGACTAGATGTTATGCGAAGCATACCTATCTACAAAGACAAAGGCAATATGTTGGGAACCCGGGAAACAAAAGAAAACAAAAGAAATCCAAAAACAAAGAAAAGCACAAAGGAAGGGCGGTCCTGGAGGATGGCTGATAAGACTATTTACAAGGCAAAGGCACTCCACATGAAGCACCAGGGGAGACTAATTACAAGGTGAACTTTACATATGATACAACATCTGGACAAACTTACCACCATACCTCATTCAAAGTAGTGTTTAAGAAACTGTCCATTGACGGGCAATGGGACTGCTTCTCTGGTCATAGTGTTGAGGCGATAAGTATTTTCCCTGCAAATATCAGATATCAATTATGGTCCAAGCCAAAGCCATTGAAACTTAGTGTACGTTCCCTTCTTTTCCCAGGCCTTTTCCCACAAGAGTACCAAGTCTAAAATTTGAAAGGCCTCATATTGGTCTCTTCGGTCAAACCATCATTTTACCACTGCTTGATGACATGCAAAATGTTCAAGGGATGTGTCCCTTTGTTCCTCCATTCGTACCAGGTTCAAGAGCCGAACCTCCACAATGTTATCTCAGTTGCTGAATTCTTGCATGAACTGAAGTACTGGGATCTGTAAGTTAATAGGGAACACTGGGTTCTGGCCGTAAACCAGATGAAATGGGGATGTCCCAAGGGCTGCCTTGATACTGATGCAATCTTCCCAGAGGGTGAACCTAATCTTTTGGTTTCAGTCCTGGGAATTCTATTCTAACAGATGTTTGATCACCTCAAGTAAATTTTTGTTAGTTGATTCAGCAACACCATTTCCCTGGGGGTAATAGTTCTTGGAGAACTTCAGGGTGATCTTTCTTTCATAGGTCCATTCGAGTAATTGCACTGAAGAAAATTCTGGACCATTGTCACACACTATAGCAAATGGCATCCCAAATCACGTGACTATGTTTTCTTCCAATAATTTGATAACTACGTCTGTCGTGTTATATTTACAAGGGATTGCTTCAGACCACTGGGTGCAGTAATTGGTAGTAGTCAAAATGTACCAGTGGTTGGTAGACGAGTTGGGGTTGATTTTCCCGATGAATTCAAATGCCCATTGGGCGAAGGGTCTAGCTTTGAAGACCAGCTGTAGAGGCATGGTCGGGTTCTGCTCATGGTGTGTCGTTGTCTGACAAGTATGGCATCTCCATAGGTGAGTATAGACATCCTTAAAGATATAGGGCTAATAGTATCTGGCTCGGAGGATCTGATGGGCAGTGGTGTCAACTGAGACATACCTAGTTTTAAACTGCTCATGAAATTCTTTAATTAGTTTAGCAGCCTAAACTCTATCTATGCATCGGAGGTATATCCCCTTATAGTTCCTACGAAAAAGTGTGTCATTTTTAATCATGAAGTGTGTACTTTTTAGTCACAGGGCACAACATTTTTTTGGGGGTAGCCCCTCCAGGCATCTGTTGTTCAACAATTAGTATACCAGATTGGTATACCACAGATCTTGAGTGATGGACTCCACTATGTAAGTTTGGCATTCAATGTTGGGAGTTGCTTCTGCCATCGCTCTACATAGTCCCTGGCCTCAAACTATCTTCATAGGTTGCATTTCAAAATCATACTCTTAGAGGATGGCCATCCATTTTCCCCGTCTATCACCCAATTCACTCTGCATAAGCAGAGACTTAATAGCCTGGTCTGGGATGATAGCATGCACCTTGCTTCGGAGAATATAATGTCAGAATTTTTTCATGTTGCGAACGAGAGCAAATGCCTTCTTTTCCAAAGGTGAATACCGAACTTTGGCGTTCTTAAAAGGGGAGCTCATGAAATCTATTGTTCATTCTTCCCCTTTGACCTTCTGGGTCAAAACTACCATGGAAAAATGCGGTGAAGAAAAGGAAAATATGTGAAAAGGGAGGGAATAGTCCAGACTAGCCAAGACTAGGGCCTCCACAATCGTTTGTTTAATCTGGGCAAATGCCCACTTTGCTTCCAGACTCCACTCAATCTTCGTATCTTTCTTCATCATATCATTGAGTGGCTTTTCTATTTTGGTGAATCTGGTGATGAACCACCAAAAAAATTTGATCTTCCCAAAGAAATATCTCATTTCCTTCTTGTTGTTGGGCATTTGTAAGTTTAGCAGTGCTTCAACTCTCTCAGGGTCAATGGATATACCCTTCTCAGAGATGATATGCCCGAGCAGCCTCCCTTTAGTGACCCCAAATATATATTTCTAAGGGTTGAGGGATATTCCATACTAGCAACATCTCTCACAAATTTGGGCAAGGTGGGTGGAGTGATCACACCTGTCCTGGGAAAAGACGGTCAAATCATCCATGTAGATGATTATACACCGATTGACTAGGCCTTCGAACGCAATGTCCATAACCTTTTGAAATGTGGCCCCTACATTGATCAGGCCAAAGGGCATCCTCTAGTATGAAAATGTTCCCCACTTGGTGGTGAACGTTGTTTTATCTTTGTCTTCATACTTAACCATAACCTAGTTATATCTGGAGTACCCATCTAGGAAGGACATCATTTGTGATCCATTCATGATTTGCAATACCTCATCCAATGAAGGGAGAGGGTGATTATCCTTCTTAGATGCCTTGTTCAAATTGAAAAAATCCATGCAAAGATAGATCTCGCTTCTTTTCTTCCTCATAGGGACAAGATTGGAAACCCATGTAGTATGCCAGATCAGAAAGATGATCCGGGCTGATAACAGTTTCTGAACCTCTTGATGAATCAAAGGCTAGATCAGTAGGTTGACCGACCATTACTTTTTTTTAAAGGGCTTATCATCTGGTTTTAGTGGGATGGTATGGGTCATGATGGATGTATCATAGGTCTTCAGATCCTCATACCCCCATGCAATTACATCAATGTATTCTCAAAGAACTGGAAGAATCTTCTCCTTCTCCTCTGGGGAGCAGGAGGTTCCAATGTGCACCAGTTTTTCTTCACCAACTTGGATGATGTTAACTTTTTTAAATTTTCCTCCCTCTGAGGAGGATGATATATTTTCTTGACCCCATGGGTCTGATTCGAAGATTCATTCTAGCGCTACCATCCCATTAGGGATGGTGTTAGTTGGAAATTCTATGATCCCATCATCTTCATCACCCTGCCTAGTATCATCGTGGTCTCGCTCTTCCACTATTTGGTCTTCGAAAACACCAACATTGGCCATGAAGGCCAGAATATGTTGGTCATCCTCAAAGACCTAAAAATGGGTGACATTGTCTGGTATGGACGGGGTGGGGACCTTCTCAACAGAGAATTTCTGGAGCTGGGAGCCAGCCATTGGCTCGAGGGTGCTGGTGGATACGGCGAGGGCATCCAGAACGTAGTTTCTTTTTTGGGGAATTAGTTCAATGTAGAAGGCATCAAAATCTTTGATGAGGCTCCATGCTCGGTTATGATATGCAGCCATATTTTTGTCATGACAAGTGTATTGGCTCCGGACTTGCTTAACGATCAACTCTGAATCACCCAGTGCCTAGAGGTGGGTGATCCCCTTTCTTAATGCAAATAAGATTCCAAGGACCAAGGCCTCATACTCTGTGACGTTGTTCATGCAGTTGAACTGCAACCTGTAAGATGTGATGAAGGATTTTCCCCATGAGTTGATCAATTCCACTCTGGCCCCACAGCCTTGCTTAGACTAGGACCCATCAAACTTCAGGTTCCACAAGTCATCATTCATTGTCTGGGGCTGGGAAGGCGAAGAGGCCTTTGGATTATTCTTGGGAAGACTGTGAGGATTTTCCTCCCGCTCTGATGGTGTGTGGGTGAGTTTTTCCTCTGGGGAAGTTAGTGTTTGGGATGCCTGGACAAGTGGCACCATGAGAGTGTTGCTAGATGGATTACTGGGTCTAGGCATGTTTTCTTTGTGTTCTCTTTCCCAGAGGGCATTGACATGTCGGGTAGCAACAGCAAGGCAAGGCTCACACTCTAGTTTAGAATGCTTTTGATAATGTACTCGGCACCAAGTGCCAAACAAGAGCGTAGCGGGGGTTGTTGTGTTACCCTGCATGTTGACTTCACCCCTTAGCTTCTCATCTAGGTCCTAGGTCCTCTGAGAGACAATGGGATCTTCCCTAGGGGTGAAATCAAATGTTAAGATCTCTAGGGGTCGGTACACCCCGGGGGAAGTCTCATAGAAGAGGACCTCATTTACTCTCCCGACTTTGGTGAGGGCCTGCTTCATCCTGGGTTCACTTTCTACCTGGATCTAGTTAGACTACCCCTCCCATGGGAGCCACAAGTGGGATAAGTTGGTGGAGAAATACCCATTAAGGGACTTAGACCAATTCTGACTCAACAACATCCCATATATTTTTGGGATGTCCACCACCTGGATGTCTATTACGCTTGATATCTAGGGGTCTTGGATGAGCTAAATCCAAACATTTTTCAGCTCACCTACCATTTTTATAGCATTTTTGTCCAGCTGGACTAGTGCACCTTTGGATGGAGTGGGTTGTAATCTGAGCTTCTGGCATATGGATAAGGGCATGACGTTGTCCGAAGCTCCAAAATCTACCAAGCAGTTATACAGGTTCTTCCCTTGTATGTTTAAGCCTAGTAGGAAGGGAAGATCCTCAGTGTTCCCCCGAAAGACAATCACGTTGGCATCATCAAAGGTGATAGTCTTGGGTGGGAGACTGACAGCTTTCAGGTTTCCCAAGAACTTCAAAAGAGACTTCCTCTGCTCGGGACAGTTCAGTAAAACCTCCATCAGGTTCATAGAGGTGGTAGTCCATTCTAATGCCTTTGTGATGTCAAACCTCCCTCCCAAGAATTGTGTGCTTCCCTCGGCTGGGTCCTTAGCTTGGTTAGAGCTAGGCCCTCTCGGTGGGAAGGAGGAATCAGTAGTATTGTCCCAGGGAGGAGCATCTTTGGGTGGTGTGGGAACGTAAACTAGTCCTTTACCATCCTGACTCCGAGTGTTGTAAGGAGTCCGCGGGTTGGTAAAAGCGTTGGCCTCAAAGGCCAGAATAGATTCATCAAAGACCCCCTTCAATCTGGGTTCTTCTTCATCCTCTTTTTCTGTCCCGAAGAAGACGGTCTCACATGCGAAGGCACTATGAGTGGGCTCTTGTGCAGAAGTTTTTGGGGGATCAACATTTTGTTGTCTTTCCAGCTAGGAGATCATGATGACTTTCTCTAGAGTGGCACAGTTCACCACGAAATCAGAGCTGGTGTCATGCAATCTACACCATTTGGTTAGGGGCTGGAGTTCTATGACTGGCATAAAATGCAAAGGCCCAGCACTACCCTGATTGGTGTTTTGGTTTGGAGGAGGACCTCTGGTATTCGTGTTGTTATTGCATGTTTGTTGGTTGGGTCGGGGCCCGTTGTTGTAATTCCTTCCTCCGACATTACTATTTTTTTAGTTGGAGAAGACATTCCCTCTCTGGGAATTGGTGTTGTGGGGTGTTAAAGACCCCTCCTTCAGCTATCCCATGTCCACAGTTAGTGAGGACAACAATCGCTAGAGGGATTCAACCTCGGCGGATAACTGAGTGTTCACGTCATAGTGTGACAGTTGTTGTTGTTTGTTCCTGAGGAACGAAGTAGCATTTATCGAAGTCGAGCGTGGAAATCCTCCAGCTACTTGTGACTAGAAGAAAGGCACTCTGGAGGGTTGTGTCTGCGGTTGTTGCATTTGTTGTGGCTGGTTCTAGGGAAAAGATTCCAGACCTGGTGTTGTTTGAACTTATTATGGGTACACGTACCGGGCCTGCTTGTCTATAGGTGATGGTGTGGTCGCGGCCATCATTGGGGCACCCATTTCTTGGTTGGGATTGTATCCCCCAGTGTAAGAAGTTCCACCGGGTATCATGTTGAAAGGCATGCTTTGCCCAATCCTACCGGGAGTTTTGTTCAAACCTTGAGACAATTCTAGGGCCAGGTTGTAAACCTTTGCCAGAGTATCCTGGTCTGTGGTGGTGGTAGTTCTCCAAAGGAGAGTGGTAACAAAAGGGTCCATCGCGTTGAGGTAGGTCTGGGTGGTCACCTTCAGAGAGGGGATGAAAGGACCCGTGCACCGCTTCAAGACACATTAAAACCGATGGTTGAATGTTGCAAGGGGCTCATTTCATTCCTTCCTAATAGAGATGAACTAGATGTGGGACCATGTTGGGTCCACATGCACACGGAAGGCAGCCAAGAAGGCGTCCTCCATATCCTGCCAATTGTTGATGGATTTGGCTGGCAAGTTAAGGTACTGTCTGATGTCGAATGTGGACCTCTCTATTCAACACAAACGCAACATAGTCATTACACAATCAAAGAACTCACAAAGACAAACATGGATTTTTTGCTCTGCAAGCGTGATTGAAGCGACCTGTTGCCTCCTAATTAGGAGTGATTGTTGGAGTTTACCCTCAGAACGAGAGCCAACAACCTGACCATCTCTAATACGGAGGATTTTAAAGTGCAAGTGTGTGAAGAAGAGCCATCAATTGTGAGAAGTATGCATTTAGATATGATAAAATGCTGCTATTCTACGAATTGAAACATGATTTAAGCTATGAAAGATGAATTGTAATTATTCTAAATATGAAATGAAACTATTTATGGAAGTGCAATTAAACTAAGAGATTAAAATGCTTCTAATCTATAAAAGAGAATGCTTGTAATCTAGAAATGTATGCTCTTTAAGCTAGAAATTGATTAGCAATTGAATTTACAAAGCTCTAAAGCATAAAATTGAATGGTTAGCTCTTACAAATTGATCATAAATCAAAGCTAAACTATATTCAATTCCAATGAAAATTGTGCTAATTATGCAAGAAAGTAAGCTAAAAGCATGAAATTAACTAAATTTGCCTATAGTAATGATGCTCAAAAAACAAAAAGATCCTCCCAATGAAGAAAGAGGTCTCATTTATAGAAAACCGAGGAGAGAGGATGAAGAGTTTCTTGAAAAGAAACAATTGTCTCTTCATTCTCCAATTGAGACAAATAAGCAAGGTTTATTAAAATAAAAGAAT
>MU225860.1:1753788-1782273 GCA_018584345.1 Thuja plicata
GATTAAATCAATTAATCATAGGGATTTTAGCTAATAATCATTTGTGATTTAGGAATTAAGTGTAATGTCAGATTTATGCAAATTTGGGTTTTCTGCATTTGAAACTCAGTCAATTAAAGTCAATTAGTAGAAGAATTTGCCTAGTACAATAGGACTTCGAAGATAAGAAAATGCACCAAAATTTATTAGGTTGTTAGGTGCCAATTTTGGGGTGTTACAGGTACTAGTTCAGCTCATTATGCTCTAAGGACAAAGGTAACATCCGGGTCACAACATCTTGTATGCCTTCAGATGCTCTTTTGTGGTTCATGAGCCTAAGAGCTCATATCAGGGGCAGATCTTCTCCGGATGTGAAGGAAGATCATTAGCAATGCCAGGGAACTGCCCCATCGGGGACCCAGTGTTACCAAAGTATGCAGCCATTTGGGGGAGTTGTATTTTGGATAGATTGAGTGTTGATCCCTGAGGTTATCTGAGGGGTTTGGGTATTCTATGATGTAGTAGATCCCCAGATAAGCTTGGTTGGTTTCTTGGTTTGCGTAGTTCACTTCTTTTGAGCAGGAGGCCTAAGTTCAAGAAACCTTTCGGGATTGGGGGCTGATCTAAGGACTATTTCAAATCGTGCATGTGAGAATGACCCAATCCCACTAAAGGTCTGATTCCTAAAAATATGGCCTGGGGAACCCTCAAGCGGTGTAAAGTCAAAATCTTGGGAAGGGGATGAGCTCGTGCCCTCCTTCTAGCACCAGTTTCTGTTGATGGGACTTTACGACTGGGTCTGCCAACAGATGTAAGTTGTCACTGGGTATCGGAGTACCAGCCAACTTTGCCTATAAAGGTTGTCTGAAGAAATGAGATTCTTCAGGCCTTCAAGCACATGAGGGTTGGGTCTCAACAATGTAGGAGCTAATTTGGGTGTTGTGACTATTTTTTGGGGGGGATAGCTAGTTTTCTTTGCTCATCTTCTCCGTGGATTTCAGTAAGTAGGGGTTTCCTACAAGCATTCAGGATTATCAAAGAAACTTCAAAAGATACGACAGGGTTAGAGAACATCCATTTTACCTATAGTTGTGCAAATACATTTAAAACATCAAACCATGCTCTAACATGCTACACTAAATACTGAACATACAGAACCAGCCAGCTCATACATATCCAATAGCAAGGGAAAAGAAGGTCATTAATCTACTTAAAACATTAGAGCAAGGGACATAAGAAACATATAGCACAAAAGAGTATTAACTCAGAGATTAGAAGACCAACAATAGCATTGTGAGAATCCTTCCTTCTTCATTAATGGTTTTTCCCAGCAGCACTAGTGCGTACAACAATAGCTCCAAGAGAGCATCTATCTACTGAAATATTTTGAGAACTAAGGAGCATTGAGCTCTGCAACTAAATGAAAACAAAGTGTTGAAGTGCTATTGCTATTGCTATTGCTATTGCTAAGGACTACAAAATCATCAATTTCGCCGACCCTTGAAATGAGGTTGGACTTATTATTTATACACATGTTTTCCCTAAAGTTAACCTAATCTAACTTTACACTCAACCATAAAATATGATTTTTAGTGGCCGATACTACCTGCACCATGCTACAACAACCTCGAGAAGAGTAGAGGTCTGACATGTTAGAAGAATGAGACAAGAAAAGAGGTATGGAAGAATTAGCCTCGAGAAGAGAGATAAAGGAAGAATAGAATAAATCCGATCCCCCAAGGATCGAGGCTACATGCCTCATCAATGTGAAGATGGCTCACTGTCCCCGATGTGCCAAGTGTTCAATGTTGGGGCAGTGCCTTGGGAAGATCATCTCTCAGAATCATCCTGCGAGCTAACGTGCCTTGCTAGAGTCATCTACCCTCTGACATCCTTATTAACTACCTGACAATGATCGGTCGTCTCCGCAGAACCTGTACACACATCATCCAAAGAATGCAAAACTATGGATCTGAAACTCTAGGATCCGAGAGCTTATGCTCAAAGAATGATGAATACAAAAATGTGTTGTTGGCGAAAACCTCTGAAATTCAAAGAACCTTATCGCCCTTTACTATTTCTAAATGCTTCCAACACTTGGCTTATGGCATCCTCATCTATATCCTTAATGTCCTCCCACCGACCATGGACAATCTCAAGCTTCTCTTCAACTTCTTCGGCCCAGTTCCAGAATTCATCTACCGTCTTCACAGCATCATGTACCTAGATCATTAACTTGGATAATCTCGATAACCTTCCACTATCAAAATCTCTGGCAGACTGATACAGGAACTCCATTCGCTCATCATATTTATTGAGGACATAGTCCTCTAGGGTACATGTCTCAGTGGTGAAGTGGTCAACTTGTGACACCCCTACCATGAATGCCTAAAATAGACCAAAAGGATATTGGGCCACAGTTACCTTGTCTTTTAGGGCCTTAACCAGTTCCTTACATACCTCAATTTTGAGGCCAATTCTGGAGTAGTGGGCCTGGAGAGAATCATATGATTCTTCTCCCAAAACTCCCACCTTTGTGACAGCCTCTTCCCCACCATTGAAAACATCATCCAACCTGGCCCTCCACTTCTCATATTTCTCTGAGTCCTTTTCCCACAAAATGGTGGAGGCATTGGCTTGATCAAGGAAAGGACTAATTTGATAGAGATTCAGGAGCGACACCACTAAAAATTCCCTTACAGTGACTACCTGCTCGGTGATCCACCCATCCACAGCCTGAGCCTTCTTCTTCATGGGCCTTAGAGACTCCATGTCACCCTGTACAAGCGGTAATCCAGAGGCAAAAACTTCTGGGTGGACCTCAGCCAGGGGCTATGTGAGTTATGCCAGAAGTGCGAGGAGATTTGCATTATTTTCACTTTCCTCCTTTAACTTCTAGGATTGTTTGCTATATCGGGCCTCCACTACCTTGGTGGCCTCTCTCAGCAGGTCCAATTCACCCTGCTTGTCTCTCCTCATTAGTGTTACCTCTGTGATGGTATAATATTCATGCCTTACTGCCGCTGCATCTCCATCTTGGGGAGGTGTTGCGATTATTGCAACCGTGCTTCCTGCTGGACCAGTCTGGAGCGTATGGATCATTCAGGCCCTTTTAGTATTTTTGGCCTCTACTTTTTGGGCCATCATTTTGGCCAAAGAGAGCGGAACACCTGTTGCTACTGCAGGGGCCTTCCTCTTTCTTGATTCCACCAGCCACCGGGGCGGCTGGGGTGGTTTTGTTGCTATGGTCTGAGTGTTGGGATTCCCTTTGGAATCTGGTGGTGCATTCCCGACATCTATGTTGCCCTCGGGCTCTTTCTCCTTTTCTTGTTCCTACTCCCATTCCTGTTCTCCAGAAGCCTCAGTGTTTTTTGCCAGGTTGGTGTCTTCTTCCATGATGACCGGGACTTCCTTTCTTCCAACATCAACATTACATGTGTCTTTGGGGATTTCCCCGTCCTTCTCAGCATCGATCAATTCAACATTTATATCTTTGTGAATTTCCCCATCATTCTACTGTTGTTGTTCTTCGGCCTCATTCGTCAAGATATCTTCCACTGTTGGAACATCTTATGGAGGTGGGTGAGGAACCTGGAAAAAATTTAACAATGCAACCGCTGAAACTATCTCACCAAATGTGCTCTGAGGCATATGGTCACCCGGAGTAACCAAAGGCCTCTGCAACATGATGGTTGGGGGCACGGTTGATCCCGTGGGTTCGGGTTCCCTAGTCATTGGTGGCTCATCTGTGGTTTTCCTTGGTTCATCTTTGGTCTCCAAGACCGGCATTTTCTCTTGCTCTGGCTCCTTTTGTGCTTCTACCTGGACTTTCTTGCTCTGTGGCAGCTTCTTGTTCCGGGAATTCCTTTTCTGCGGGGGTCTCCCCTTCCTCCTTGGTAGCGATCTCCTCCATTGTGTGATCTATATCTCCATGCAGGTTCATTAACTCATCTGTCCTAAAGATTTCATCAAATTTTTCATGTGGGGGAGAGGAATCTGAAATATCTTCAAGTTCGGGAGAATCTGAACTAACATCCACCGGGGGCACCTTAGGCATACTGGGGCCCTCGTCTATGCTTGGGCTGGGGTTCACCTTCTACTTCTTCTTCCTTAGTAGTGGGACCCTGGTGTCCAAAATACTTTTAGAATCTGCCTCGGCAAAAGTCAGTCTGCTCATCATTGCGGCCAAAGATGGGGATCCCTCCGGGCGAGCAGATGTTATTGGAGTTGTGAGGAGGTTGGCGGAAAGTTGTGCACTTATTTTCTGGATTGTTAGCCTCGATGCCTCCATCTTTTCTTCTATTTGCACCATCATGGGGAGTGACTTCTTGGGAAGCACCTGGGCGGGGGTATCTTTTTTTTCCTTCCCCTTTCTTGTGCTGGGTCCTACAGCCCCAGAGGTCGAAGTGCACTTCCGAACAACTGGTCCTTTCTGGGTGCTCCTTGGACATACCCTTGCAAAATACTTGTGACTATTTTCAATAATGGGGTGACATACCCCTTCAATTGTTAGATCCTCTAGGGTGGCCCAATCCACCGGGGAAAGGTCCAATGTGTCCAATCCTTGTTCTTTATACAATGGGTCCTCAAGGTGCCCGTCATCTGAAGAACCCTTCAAGAAACCGTGAAGGTCAAGTACTTTCATCAGGCCTTTAGACATCCACGAATGCTGGCAGGCCCAGAGATCAAAACTATCATGGAAATCTGCCCAAAAATATTCGACATCTTCTATGTGCGGCGGGGATGCCCGAGGAAGTGCCAAAGCTATCTTGCCTAGTGGGTTAAAATTGTTTCTGGTATGGTGGAACTCCACCAATCCCAGACTCTTTAGTTCATTATCCTCTTCCCTTACTGTGGTGAGACTGCAAGAATAGTTCCCGCAATAGACCGGGAATGGGACGTTGGTGACCTTCTTCAACATGAAGAAGGCGTGCAGCTCCAAAATTTGCTAGCAAAACTCTAAAAGGATGACTCTATCCCCGCAATACCAAGGAAGAAGATAGGGTTTCCCAGAGAAGCAGGTCACCTGGATATATGTATTGCTGGAATTGAATAAATTAATTGTCATAGGTGCTTACCAGGTTCATCGCCTCTTTCGATAATCGGTATCCAGAATCCTGGGTAAGTGTCAAAATATTTTGGTAAATGAAGGTGTCATTTACCCTGCAAAAATTTGGGAAACTGAGTTCCCATTGGACTTGGGGATAATGATCCCATGGCGTTAGCTAGCTCGGCCCATTCCCTAGAATGCCCATTTTTTGTAAACCCAGAAAAGCTAGTCTTTGTTGGGCCAGTGCCCATAGTACATAAGATGTCATGTGGAACTTTAAGTTCTGGAGGATGCCTTTCAGCTGCGTGTCCACATGGTTGGCTATGATAGCCACCCAATTGAAAGTCTGGTTGTGGGTGGTGATGCAGTAGAGAAAGTAGTACATCCATGCTGAAAAATCCCGAGCATGGGGTTCTCCAAAGATCTTGCATAAAAATATGATGTCCACCTGAATGGGCTCTTTAAAATCCCTGCGGGGAATCTCCAGCTTCATCTTTTTATGGTCTCTTTTCGGGGACTTCAGCCACTGGGAGTTGAGATATTGCCAGGAAAGGAGGGAAGCTCCCTCAAATTCCTCCAATGACTTGGACCGGGTGAGAACAATGGATCCCTTGAATTGGGGGATCCCCAGCCCTAAAGCAAAATTTGTTGCATCCAGATTGACGATAGTTGTTGGATAGTGTAGTGGTCAGGGATCGGCGAGAAAAATAGTCTGAGTAGGGGCATTGTAGAGTGTCACCAGTTGGAGTATCAACTCCAGTGATGGCACCGAGCAAGGAAAATTTGTAGCCTTAATAATTTCAGAGGAGGCCAAGTGGACGGCCATACTATCTCCGTTAACCTTCAATTTGTATATGGCTTGAACTAAGCCCTACATTTCAGCCCAAAGTCTGGGCTCTATGTCTATTATCTCTTGCACTTTGGAGTCCACCTTGGACCCCATGAGAAAACCCTCCCTCGGGAACTTGGAGGTCAGTGGTAGCTTAGCCAGCATCTTTTCGGTCTTGGTTTTTGTGGCCGCCCGAGTGGAGGTAGTAGGTAGCTCCAGACTATCTAGAGGAGTGATCACTTCAAACATTTTGATCAAGCTATCTACAACCTGCAAGACCAAAGAACTATCAATACATGATATGATATAAATAATACTTTTGGGGAATCTAGGTAATTCACCACCATCTCGCGCCTGTCCAAAAACATTAGCACATATCAAAACTCCCAGAATATTAAAGTTCATCATGGATCAGAATAAACACTCAGGGCTCTGGGGCATTGGCTTAGGTGACAAAAATGGGATAAAAACCCAGGGGCCCCTTAGCACTCAAAGTTTGAAAAGACTAGCCGTTGTTGACATGACCAAAAGAGAGTCATACTTGGCTGACATGGGTCATCGCGTGGTCACATGACAGGTGGCGTAATGGCATTAATGGTGACAATTGGGCTTACGCGAGGGAAGTAAATGCCAGATGGGATGGGATTTGAATGCCCGCCATTAATAAGATGATACAGAGGAGAGAGAAAGTTGCCATGACTCGAACCAGCGAGGTGCTAAGTTCAAACTGTGGTGAGTTCCTCTCTGAAAAGCTCGAAAGAGGGTTTGGATGTGGTAGAGTGCAATGAGCTCGACATAATGGAGGGATATACATAAAATATACACCTAATGTACAGAAGATCAAAGCGCTTCAAGGGCCGACGTGAAACTCATAGGTTGATCGCAAAATGATGACATATATACAACTATGAATAGAAACTTACACATTTTACAAAATATACAGAGGCAACTAGAACCATTTTACAACAATGTACATACTATACATTAAATTACAACTACACAGAGGGTGGACGACCTTCTGGCAGAGCCAACCCACCAATGGGAGGCGACGGAAAAGAAGAACCAGAAACAAAAATGAAAGCGAAACAAAGCAAAACAAAACCAACAAAAAACCAACAAACAGAACCAAAAACCAGAAATGGAAGAGCCGAAGGTTTACCTGGGAACACAAAGAAATGTAGGGAAGACGAGCACGGGAGGTGCTCTGCAACAAAGTAACCTTCAAACCACCATGAGAAAATACCACAAATCACTTGTTTAGTCGTTGCTAATCACCAAAGCAATCTACACTTAATCGCTTTGAATCGCCTTAATCGCTCTGGTAAATCGTTCTACGCATTTGATTTCAGTAAATATGAAAATGACAGGTAAATTCAATTTATACCCTTAGGGTAAAAGTGTTGCATTCTTTTTGCAAACTTCGGAACAAGCAAACCTCCGGACCCTGGGCCCGGGGATTACATGCAACCACACCTTATCGAAAAAGAAAATATGATGACAAAGAGTCCTAGAGTCTGGGATCCGATCAACTTGAAAGAACAAACCAACTCCGGGACTGGGTCCTGGAGACAAAAGAGGACAAGAGAAAAAGAAAGACAACCCTAGTCCTGGAGACAAAAGAGGACAAGAGAAAAAGAAAGACAACCCTCACGAAAGAAAAGCCCTTAGGGAAAAACAAAGGAAACAAAAGAAAACAAGGCAAGAGTGAAAGCGAAAAAAAGGGGGACCTAACATTTTTCCTACAAAATGTAGGGATGGGTATGCAGGGCATAACAATATGGAAGACCATGATGGAGCATATGTTAGATTTGGTAATGATGCCCCATATCCTATGAAAGGTAAAGGTTCTATAATTTTACTGAATAATACAAGATGTGATGATGTCTATTGGGTTGAAGGACTAAAGTATAATCTGTTGAGTGTAGCAGAGCTAAACAATATAGGGCATCGACTATAATTTTAGAATAGAAAGGTAAAATTATTTGATCAGAAAGGAAGTTTGATTGCCACTGGAGAACAATCTAAAGGTAATTAATTTTACCTTGATACATCTACTAAGAGTTGTTTATATGCTAAAGTTGAGGATGCATGGTTATGGCACAAGAGGTTATGTCATGTGAATTTTGACAACTTAATAAAAGTGAGCGAAAGGAATAGAGTTAGAGGTTTGTTGAGATTGGTGAAACCTGAGAATGTCATTTGCAAAGAATGACAAGTTGGAAAAATGACTAAGTCAAGTTTTATAATTAAGTCTTATATTACACTAGGTATTTTGGACTTAGTGCACACTGACCTATGTGGAACTATGAGAACACAAAGCTACTATGGTGATAGATATTTCATTTTGTTTGTTGATGATTATTCAAGAATGATGTATGTCATGCTTTTAAAAGAAAAATATGAAGCTTTTCAAATGTTTAAGTGGTGTAAGGCAAGAGTTGAGAAGGAGACTGGAAGAAAACTGAAGTGTCTGAGATCTGACAGAGGAGGAGAGTTTACTTCTGATGAGTTTACACTCTTTTGCAATGAACATGGAATAAAGACAAATGTCTCCATCGAGGACACCACAACAAAATGGTATAGTTGAAAGGAGAAACAGATCCATTGTGGATTGTGCAAGAACACTGATGATTGAGAAGGGTGTTTCTCAAACATATTGGAGAGAAGCGGTAAGCACTATTTCTTATACACTTAACCAAGTAAAACAGAAGAAAGGTACACACAAGACTCCATATGGGATTTGGTATGATCACAAACTGAATGTGAGTTCTTTCAAAGTTTTTGGAAGTGGATGCTATATACTAAAAGATGCTAGAGATGGTAAGTTTGATTCTAAAGGAGATGAAGGACTATTCTTAGGATAGTCTGCAAAGAGAAAAGCTTACAAATGTTTGAACAAGTCTACTAACAAAATTGTGGAAAGTGCAAATGTAAGGATTGATGAATTTGCAGAGAAAAATGATGAGGATAACAAGGAGGAACCCAAGGACTACCAAAGATTTGTATATTTATAAACAGAGATTCCTAATACCTTACCTAAATAACAAATTGAGGATGAAGCTGAACAGAGAGAACTACTACGAAATGATGGAAATGAAATTCCACCTACTACCAAGCTTTTTCTAGCAAAGTATGTGAAAAGACACCACTCACCGAGCAAGATTATTGGAGACAAGGATGCAAGAGTTATGACAAGAAGCAAGGTAAGAGATAGTACATGCTTAATTTATGAATTAGAACCAAGGAAAGTAAATGATGCATTGGAAAATGAAGATTGGATTAAAGCTATGAAAGAAGAGATAGATCAGATTGAAAAGAATAACACACGGACTTTAGTACCGAGACCTAAAGACAAAAATGTTATTGGTACAAGGTACATTTTTAGAAACAAATTGAATGAGCATGGAGATGTAATCAGAAAAAAAGAAAGACTAGTTTGCAAAGGGTGTGCACAAGAAGAAGGTATTCATTATGGTGAAATTGTTGGACCTGTTGTTAGATTAGGAGTTAGAATTCTACTAGCATATGCAGCTTATAAAGAATTTAAAATTTATCAAATGGACGTTAATTGTGCATTTCTTAATGGTATTCTTGAAGAAGAAGAAGAAGTATATATTGAACAAATTGAAGGATTTGTTGAGAATACTAACAAGGACATAATGTGCAAACTGCACAAGGCACTATATGGTTTGAAACAAGCACCCCGAGCTTGGTAGGAAAAGTTACATTTATATCTAATCAAGATTGGATTTCAAAGAACAAGTGATAACAGTAATGTGTATCTAAAATGTGATAGTACTAACAAGATTTTGATTGCTGAAATATTTGTTAATGACATTATTTTTGGAGGCAATAACACATTAAGCAGGTCTTTTGTTGAAGAGATGAGAAAGGAACTTGAGATGTCCATTATAGGAGAGATTAAATTATTTCTTGGACTACATATTCAACAATTCAAGGATGGGATCTACATCACACAAGCAAAGTACATCAACGAGATCCTAAAGAATTTTTGTATGGAAGACTCAAGACCGGTTGGAACACCGATGGTTAATGGTTGCAAGTTATCAAAAGAAGATGATTCAAAGGAAGTGAATGAGACACTCTACGGATCAATTATTGGTAAGTTAAAATATGTTGTACACAACAGACTTGATATAGCTCATGCAAATTGTATGGTTGCAAGATTTTCTGTCGATCCAAAGAAATCGAAGACTATGGTCTACTATACAAGAAAGGAGGATATTTTGAGTTAAAAGTGTACATTAGTGCTGATTTGGCTAGAAACAATGATGATAGAAAAAGTACAAGTGGTAGAGCTTTCTTTTTAGGAGAAAGACTAGTTACATGGCTGAGTAAGAAACAAAATTGTATATCGCAGTCTATTGTTGAGGCTGAATATGTTGTTGCAGCTATGAATTGTGCAAACATTGTATGGATCAAACAGCTACTTGAAGGTATGCAAGAGGAGATTACTGATCCATTTACTATTTTCTGTGATAACACAAGTGCTATAAACATATCAAAGAATTTGGTAATGCATTCTAAGATCAAGCACATTTCTATCAAGTATCATTACTTGAGAGAACAAGTTCAAGACAAACATGTGATATTGGAGTATGTGAATTCAAAGGAACAGTTAGCAAATATATTCACCAAGCCACTACCAAAGGATGCTTTTGAGTATCTCAGAGGTAAATTAGGGGTCCTACCCCTATCCGATATTCACTAGAGAAAGATGCAAGTTGCATCAATTCTAGGACTCAATAGAATATCTATTTTGTGAGTTGATACTAGTGTTCACACTGTAGGTGATGCCTAAAGTTGTGAAAATTAATTTTGTATGCAATGAGATATCAGTACATGCAAGGTATGATCCATTGCCTGAACAAGTTTTCAAGAGTATGTATCTTTGGCATTGTTGTCAAAGAGGGAAAATGAATAATTGATGAATACATATTGAGGGAGAAGATAAGTAAATGATGATTAAAGGAAGTATAAGTGAAAGAAGGAGAATGAACACATAGGGAGAACAAGATCAAACAGCTCAAAGGGAGTAAAGACAAAATAGAGATCTTAAAGTATGTCATCATCAATTGAAAGTGTTGCCATCAAAGCCAAAGATGGAGATTGTTACTCAATTGATGGAGATGATGATGAAGACCAAGATCAGAGGTATACATGATTGTAGAAGGATTAGATCAGTTGTCAAGCAATTGATTTCTGGTTCTTATTGAATTGCCATATCTTTTGGAGTTGATTTAATTGGGCAAGTTAATAAAGATCAGACAATGATAAGTTACTATTAAGACAATTTTTTTCTACTTTATCAAGTCAGTAAAGAAGATTGGTCAAGTCAGTAAGATAAATCAGTTATGTTACTGAGTATAAGAAGTCTTTCGGTAAAGGGTTGTGTAAGTCGGTCAAGTCTCCAAGCAAGCCAAGGCACCGAGTAGTGCATGTTAGTTACCGAGTCGAGAGTTCATGTTACCGAGTGGAACTATTTTTGTAAATGAAGATAAGAATGCATTTAATGCAAATCTACAATGATATAGAAGATTCCAAGGATGAGGAAGAGTTAGTTGGAGAGATCTACATTCAGTAAAATTCAAGGTGAAGATCTATGGTAAAGATTAAGAGGCAAAACTAATGGTTTTATTTCCAAGAAAAGTGCAAGTTCCAAGAAGATGCTGAAGCGGTTCACTGAGTTTCAAATTCATTGAATAAGTTAAAAAAGATGATCTAACAGTCAAGAGTGATTGAAGGAAAACCTAATCAAGGAGACTAAGAGGAAAAACCAAATTCTATTTAAAGGATGAATTTGAAGGAAAAGGAGGTTGGCAAGTTGAAGAGTTGAAGTGATACCGAGTGGAGTAGTGAATAGCAAAGCGGTGTAAATCTAAGTCTAAAGCAGAGCATTGATGGAGCATTGATGTCAATAGTCACAGAGCGCATAAGGGATCTGATCAAGCAAGAGGTAGTGTTAGTTTAACAGATCAATTTTATACGGTTTCTTATTAACATTTGTAGCAACAAAACTCTTAACCGAGTGGACTTAACAGTCTTATTGTAAAATCCTTGTAAAAGGTGACATTCTAAAAGAGTGTTCAAAGTCCTCTAATCAAGCCACTCCTAACAGGGTGAAGATTTTAACAGGTCAGAGATAAATCCCCTAACAGGGTCACATATAACAATGTGTATTGTAATCTTTAACAGGATTGGCTTTTAACCGAGCATACTTCAGAAGAGTATTTTCATTTGTGGGTGACAATTCCCATAAATGTTTTTCCCAAATTGGGTGTCCTCATTAAATATGGTGTTATGTGTGATTGAATGATTCATGTGAATGATATTTACTATTTATGCAAGTTGTTGATTGTTATATTGAAGTTATTTGGTGATTCGGTTGTTGATGTTGTTTATCTTACCGAGCTGAGTCAGAATTAAGTTTTAAATTTTAAAGTATCATAGATTGTTGATTCACCCCCTCTCTCAGTAAACCAACATCACCTTGTTGTTAGCCATAACTTTGGGATTGGACCTAAAAAAACACATTCAAAAGGAATAGGAAATATTATGGTGAGTACAAGTAGAACATGATGGAGAAGCGCAAAAAAATGTTAGGCAAAGTTCAAATCTGGGAACTCACCCTGAGAGTGTTGGGTTTTGAAAACAATATAGCAATAGAGATATAAAACAATAAAACAAGGAAATAAGAGAAAAACAAAAAGAAAGTATACCTTATCTCATTTTTACAAAGAAAAGAGCTTTTATCTTTGAAACAAAATTGTTAATTTCTTGAAAGGAATATAGTTGGTTCTTTCTATGTTGAAGAAAGAAATAAAACTGGTATTTTCTATGTTGGTGATAGTTTCATTTAGAAGGTTTTCTATTATATGTCTATGTTTCCTAAGAAGAAAAATGGGGTAATTGTAAATTGCAAGAGTATGTGAATTGCAAATTGCAAGAGCAATTGTGATAGCACCAACCATGAGGATTGTAATTATTTTTTTCTAAGAAATAATATTATCGATACCTTGCCCAATGGATGTTTCCTTGATGTTTTCTCAAGGGTTTACCACGTAAATCAGTGTCTTCTCTTTTATTCTATAATTATTTATTCTCTTTTTTTATTATTTCTTTGCAACTAATTTTTGTTGCAATATTTTATCGTCTACGTTCAGTCTTCCGCTTCCACAACAAGTGGTATCATAGTGATTAGTTTTGTAGTAGTTGTCTTAGGATCTAGTGTTGATTTTGTAGCATCAAATGGCAAATGTTTAGAATGCAAGGTTTGAGGTGGAGAAATTTAATGGAAGGAATAGTTTTGAGCTATGGAAGCCCATGATCCATGATTTGTTAGTTTAACAAGGATTGCACAAGGCATTGATGAGAAAGTTAAAGAAACCTATAAATATCTCTCATAAGGAATGGGAAGATGTGGTGTTGGTCATTTTTCTTTTCAATATTGTTAGAGAGGAAAAATAGCAATGAGGAAGTTTTCATGTTGGATGGGTATTGACATCCAGGTTACTTGGAGGTTTTTGGACTACAGTATGGATTCCTTATGTTGGGTCCATGGTTTCACTCCTTGGTTATATGAAAGCACTAAATGATTAGTTGTTGGTTGCATGAGACGTTTTGCAATTTTCCTGTTTTAAAAATCTATGGGTATTCATCGATTTAGAGAATGTTTTGGTGTCAAGTTCTATGGTGGACTCTTGATTGTGTATCTGAGTTTTGCCATGACTAATGCTCATAGGAGTGTGGTGTGTTCATTGGAGTACATGATCTTTGTTTTAGGAGATGATTATATCATGATGTTGATCTTGTTTGGAAAGTTCTCTTAGTGTTGAGTACATTGGTCCTTTTATTGGGATCTTTATGAGAGTGCGGTGTTGTAATTGGAGCTTAGCATGGTTTGGTCGATTAGAGGTACTCATGCTTACTTGGAGACTTAGGTGAGGCTTGGAGTTTTCTTGTGATTAGAGATATGTGTTGAGATTTTTGTAGGAATTCTAAGGACTACACCTCGGTTGGTCATGAGACAGTATCAGGTAAATTATTGTCAAGGTGGAGATTGTTGGATTGTGACAATAATATAGCAATAAAGATATGAAACAATAAAATAGGGAAATTAGTGAAAAAAAGAAAGCATATCTTATCTCATTTTTAGAAAGAAAAGAGCTTTTAACTTTGAAAGTAAACTGCTAATTTCTTCAAAGGAATATAACTGGTTCTTTCTATATTGAAGTAAGAAAGAAATATGGTTTTTTTTTGTGTTGGTGGCAGTTATATTTAGAAGGTTTTCTAGTATACATCTATGTTGCATGTGAAGGAAAAATGGGGTGATTGTAAATTGAAGAGTATGTGAATTGCAAATTACAAGAGAAATTGTGATAGCACCAACCATAAGGATTGTAATTGTTTTTTCTCTTTTTTGTTTCTTTGTAACTAATTTGTGCTACAATATTTAATTATATGGTTATGGTTTATGCTTCTGCTTCCACAACAAGTGGTATCAGAGCAATTATTTTTGCAATAGTTGTATAAAGTTTTGGTGTTTATTTTGTTGCATCAAATGGCAATGGTTTTGAATGCAAGGTTCGAGGTAGAGAAATTTAATGGAAGGAATAGCTTTGAGCTATGGAATCTCAGGATGCATGATTTGTTAGTGCAACAAGGATTGCACAAGGATTCGGTGGGAAAGTTAAAGAAACCTGTAGATATCTCTCATGAGGAATGGGAAGATCTAGTGTTGGTTCTTTTTATTTTCAATATTGTTAGAGAGGAAACAATAGCAATGAGGAGGATTTCATGTTGGATGGGTATTGACATCCTAGTTACATGGAGTTTTTTGGACTACAGTATGGAGTTCTTATGTTGGGTTCATTGTTTTACTCATTGGTTACATGAAATCATTGAGTGATTAGTTGTTGGTTGCATGATAGGTTTTGCAGTTTTCATGTTTCAAAAAGTAGTGGGTATTCCTCTGTTTAGAGGATGTTCTGACTAGTGTGAAGTTCTATTATGAACTCTTGATTGTGTATTAGAGTTTTGGCATGACAGATGCTCTTGGGAGTGTGGTATGGTCATTGGATCATATGATCTTCATTTAAAGAGATAATTAGATCATGATGTTGGTCTTGTTTGCAAAGTTCTCTTGATGTTGAGTACATTGGTCATTTGCTTCGGATCTTCATGAGAGTGTGGTGTTGCAGTTGGAGCTTAGCATGGTTTGGTTGATTAGAGGTAATCATGGTTACTTGGAGACTTAGGTGAGAAGGTATCAAGTAAATTGTTGTCAAGGTGGAGATTATTGGATTGTGACAACAATATAGCAATAGAGCTATAAAATAATAAAATAAAGAAATGAGAAAAAAGGAAAGCATATATTATCTCTTTTTTAGAAAGAAAAAATATTTATCTTTGAAAGGAAATTGCTAATTTCTTCAAAGGAGTATATCTAGTTCTTTCTATGTTGAAGAAAGAAATAAAATTGGTTTTTTCTTTGTTGGTGGAAATTGTTGATTGTAAATTGCAAATTGCAAGAGTAATTGTGATAGCACTAGCCAGGAGGATTGTAATTATTTTTCCTAAGCAATAAGATTATCAATACCTTGCCTTGTGAATGTTTCCTTGATGTTTTTTCAAAGTTTTAGCATGTAAATTAGCTTCTACTTTGTCATTCTATAATTATTTATTCTCTTTGTTATTTCTTTGCAACTAATTTGTTATGCAATATTTTATCGTCTGAATTTATGGTTCCACTTCCACAATAGAAAAGCCCAAAATTTACACATTTTAAATCCCATAGATTGTGGAAAACCAAAACTTTATATATTTTATTAGTTTCACCTCACAATAAATCTTAACAACTTGTAAAAATGTTTGTCATAAAAAATCAGTGTCTCGCTAAACATCTCATCTCAGAGAATGCTACATTCTTGTAAATCATTTAATTTTTGGTAATGCTTTCAATTACATTGCAGTATTATATGTCTTTATGATCTCATTTCCTTTGTGTTGATGTGTTGCTTTTATAAGTCATTAAGTTTTGCAATTTAGCGTGTCATGTACTAGGTTGCCAATTAAATCCAGATCATATAGTATGACATCTGTAGGTTCCTTTATGGTTAGTTGACTATTGTGAAGACACTGTCACTTTATGTTAAGCCCTCACAATGTATGTTGACTATTGTCTTTGATTGTGTTAATTTATTCTCAACTATTTTAAATGCCTTTGGAATGACAATAAAACTTGTGAAGTTATTAACTGAAGTGAGTAGAGGTTGATCCATCAATGCCATGAATCTTCTTTTAACTGTGACAAAGGGTGAAGTGCCTTTCTGCAAATTAATTTGTTGCGTTACTTCTTGTCCAAAATGGACCTCCTTGTTCAAGATGCATCAAACGTTGTTTCAAGGATTTCTTGATTGCTCATTAAATTGTTATTTTTCACTAGTTAAGACTAGTCAGGCAGACAGATTGATTTGGAGTTCCAAATTAGTAATGTTATTGTGATGGGAGTCACAAGATCTGAATGTTGGGGGGTTTCATCTGCTCAGGCCTTTAAGCTTCAAAATGGTATTCCTCATAAAATCAATAAATGACTTGCCTCACGTTTGGACATGAGAACAATCTGTTGAATTAGGGAGTGTAGTAATTATTTTGAACTTCAATATATTAAGGTTAGGGTTCTATGGGAGGGGCTTAAGCTCTATTTTTAATGTGCTGGAGATCTCATGACAATTATTCTTTAAGGCTACGAGATTAATTGGAATTTCTTGCTAGAAAATAGGAGCCCCTACTTTTTAGATCTTAAAATTTCAGGGTGGGGCTGGCAATTGATCCACCAGCTTAGGAGATTTGTCTACCACATGTAAGATTTTGGAGTGAAATTAATTATTTTAACACAATTTTTTATTAGTACATAAATTTTTGGAAGATAAAAGCTTACTTAAATTTCGGGGCTGCTGAATTGAAGAATAAAATTCATGGGACTGCTAGCTTCAGCTCCAACTCTATTTTTAAGGAAGCCCCCTCTCATGGAACCCTAGTCTAACTGATTTTGACAAATCTCAAGAAATGGAGATCTTGGAATTGGATTGTATCATTGAAATTGTTACATACTTCTTAAGGTAAGGATTACCATCCATCATATTGCTTCTGCATCATTTTAAATTTAATTTTTAAATTTAGCTTAGATTGGTCTTCCTTATGAAGCTTTCAATTAGTAGGTGTCTTGACCTGAAATGTCTACCCAACTCTTTTGGAAATTTGTCTTCCTTGACAAGTCTTGGAATTATTGATTATCCTAATATTTAAGAGGGATAGAAGTGTGCATAATTTCATTTTCAGAAGCCACTTGTCCCCACATAGAGAGTCTTCATGTTATGGAGAATCATCATTTAAAGGAGATCAAAGAATTACCAAGGACTCTCAAGTCAATACATTTTGAAAACTTTAAAATAATGAACATTCCAAGTTTTGTACAATTAGCTTCTCATAAAATTTTATCTTGAAGATTTGTAATGGAATTGAGAAAATTAAAGGGTTGAAAAATTGCACAAAAGTATTGGTGAAGTTGAAAGGTTCCTAGTGAGTCCGTAAAGGATCAAGTCTTATTGAGTGCAAGGATCCAATATCTAAAAGGGATGAGGCTGGGATAATGCCCCAAATAAATTTGAGAATTGCTCTCAAATACTCTTTAGTGGTCATAGTTATCTGGAATTCCAGGCTAGATTAAAAATATGACAAAATCCTTATTCACCAATAGGTCTTTCATAGGGTAAAATGTAACCCAATCATTTTCATTCAATCAACTCCAACATTTTGTGTTTTTGATATTTAGAGCTTCTAACTCTCTAGGTGATGGAGACCTTTAAAAACTAAAATCTACTTGCTTAAAAGGTGATGCAACAAATTACTAAATGTTTAGAATCCCAAAAAGTTGTTTAAACTCACAATGTACATCTAATGAAAGCCCTAATTGTTCACAACTTAATGAACTATTTAAACTCAATGGAACTATTTAACATATCGGTTTTCTTGGGAGAATCTAAGATCTTCACAATTTCAATCTATTGAAAAACCTAATTACACGGCCCATGATCTGCATAAATCTGCATAAAGATGAAATTTTTTGCACCAAAATGAAACTTTGAGCAATATAAAACTAGAGGGTTTGCATATAAACTAAATAAATTCAATCTGATTCAATTAATCACCACTAAGAACAAGAAAACTTGAGAAAGAAAATGTCATATAAAGGAGATTTGTAACTTGTTTACAAAATCTGAAAGTGTTCTTCTCACTGAATAATCTCATGAAAAGAGTTTCAATACAATTCCATGCCTTTGCATGTGAAGAAGAAAAAAAAAAAACCTCAAGGGAAGAGCAATTCCTTATACAAAGGTCTTCAATCCAATTGAAATATAACTATAATTGGAACTGGACTTACACTGAAAGATCTCCTTGAAATCCTGTTGAAGAGATGGAAACTTGACCAAAAATGTCCTCAAATGCTTAAGATATCTTCATGGGTCGTGCATAGCTGAGAACCTCCAAAAACATGAACTCAAATTAAAGGAAACTTCTATTTATGGCCTCAAAACATTCCGTGATTGGTGCTACGCCTATGTGGAGTGATCTGATTGAAGTATGATTGATGTAATTGCCTCAAAATTCCACCTTTTAAACCTTCAACTAATCATATGCTAATCACAACCTTCAACTAATCATATGCTAATCACAACTATCACAAAGAATATTCCTTGGACTAATTGCATAATTTTCTACTCCATTAATAAGAAAGTTCCTAGGCCAAATTCTATCATTATATTTTACAACTTCTAAAAACAGGTTCTCATGCAGCTGCTAAGCTTATTTTAGCTAGCAGCCACTACTCAACATTTTCAGCATAGCAATGCTGGTGGCCCCATAGAAACAAAATTTACTGTTTACTTTTAAGCACTACTCTTGAATCTTATTTTTAAATGAAATTTTGAATCATATTTGTTGCAAATAAAATTTGGAAGAAATATTTTAGGCTAATAAAAAGGAGAGGTAAAAAAAATGGTGAAGACACATGTCACTTTTCTCAATTAAGCAGAGATGTTTCTTATTTCTACCCCCTATTTTCTCATCTGCTCTACTAAAATAGGAAAAGATTCAAATTTATCTCTTTATTGAAATTAAAAACTTGCATGAGAACACTTGAAATGCTTAAATATAAACACAAATTGCACTTAAACATCAGCTACATGAGGACATGGGGTAAGTCATTTCCTTTCTTTAAGGACTGTCATACCTTCAACCATTTCCTCGACCTTATTAATGTCCCCAATGTTATTCTAACTTTGACAATAAAGTGTCACCTCATCACTATCATTGTTCATAATAATGGCCTTTGATGCCCTTTTTCATTGATCACTGCTTTCTAATCTTGAGTTTTCTTAACAATCTCTTAACTGCTATCATTGAGCAGTGGCAATGTCCCTTCTCCTACTTGGCAATAGTTCAACCACTATATCATGTTATCACTACAAATCAGTGTCCTCATTCCTCTAAGAGTCACTTAGCATCTTCATTTTTCTAAAAGTGAAAATCATAATTTTTTTTACTCCATTTTGAATCATTGTCAACTACATTCTAAGACCCTTGAAGATCATTAATATTCATTGTTTAAAGTCCACTGTTATTTCTCTACCACACTGTTTATCACAGTTCAAAGATACATCTTTGATCTAATCTTTACATTGGTCTGATACTCATGCTATTTCTGCTCTTTTCCTGTACACAAGAATCCATTTTTTTTCAACATGCCTCCGCTACCTTTTTGTGTTATACCAACACTATTTTATGCTTGGATTAGCAATGTCCTCTCACTATATAACAATGTCTTGAATCTACTAACATTTGAGGGCATAGGGCTTTAAGAGCATTTCGAATAACTATTCTCCATATTTCACATTCATTGCTATGCATTGTCCTATCACTGTTCAAATCTTTATGCACTACAAGACTAATTCGAAACCTCCTTGCTTACTGTTGTCATGATATTCATGTGACGAAATATGTTTCAAGCTACACTTACTTACATTACTTCTCTTCTATTCTTTATGTTGTAATGGAGTAAAACTATGTTGCTTTATCTCATGATTTTCTATTTTTAAATACAAATCCGCTCCACCTTGGTACAAATCTACTTGTTCTTGATGTTCTTTACATTGATTTGATGTTATGAGGCCCCTTACTACTACACTGGATGACTTGATCTCAATGGCACTTCATGACAACCCTTACTCGGGAATAAATCCACCTCTACCACAGGTTAAAATCTCGTATTTTGCAATCGTGACATTTTTAGCTTGTTAATGTTGCATTGGACTCCCTAATATTCAGCCTGTCTGGTGATTGGATGTGTAAATATTTTCGATTTGCAATCACCTTTGTTGAGAGCCTTCGATCCCTCTTAAGAAACAGGGGAAGGAGTTTAAAACTCTGTTGCAGACAGCTAACGGTCATTTATATGCTGGCTCATCATATTCTACTAAGCATTTAGATTAAAAACCAAACATCTGAAAAATAAGACAGATTAATAAAATCCAACTGAGATAACGGATCCATGATTTTGTGAACATTATCTAACATGAAAGTTGTCAATCTGAAAAAAAAAATGAATGAAAACTACAACAATCGTCAAAAATAAATTTTGCCCCGCTCTGAAAGGATTCCATATTAAACCACGACTAAATCGAGCTTAAATCCTGAAACAATCAATCCCAACACCCACCACCAACTTCTCTAGAAACCAGCAAAGATACACAGAGATCGAGAAAACTCTGTGGCCAATGAATAAAAACCTAAGATAAAATATAACTTAATACCAAAATCAATGAAACCCAATACCCATCACCAATTTCTCTAACAACCCAAATATTCAGAGAAGCCAGATTGACAACGACAAAGAAAGCTCGGTGGCCTCGATAGCTCATCAGGAAAAAATTAGAGTGCAACAAGTTTTATAAATCAAAGAAATTCATTCTTAATCTTGTTTTAACATCATTTGAGCTCTCAGGCCAAACCATCAAACTGCGTTTCAGCAAGACCCACCAAAAGATAACAAATGAAAAAGTGAAAACAACATAAATTATAGAGAATTTGGCTCAGAAATAAACAATATCGTCAACCCGCCATTATAGCGGTTCAGACTTTGATGGTATCTTTTGAGTCCTCCTTGCCAATATTCACACTAACAGAAATTTTCCATTAACCAACCAAAAAAGGAATAATGCAAAGCTCCTGGACACCAAAAATGTACAGAGAGAGAACAGAACTGATTACCCTTGTCTTCAATCGGCAATAATATGGCTAAAGCCGAGCTTTTATCAAACCAAAAACCCTAACCCTAACTATAGGACCCCTGGCTATACAGCGACCTAAACCGCATAATATACAAAAAGCATTTGAAGAAAAAGCTAGAAGTGTCCCCCTAGGTAAGATACGCGTTTTAGTTTACTGTTAAAACGTTTCCAATTATTCTTATTGTTGTTTTTTAAAATATTAAAAAGTTTAAAACATATTATAGGATATTAATTTATATATGGTCAAAGTCATAGATATATCAAGGCGAGAGAAAATTTATATGAATTTTGTAAAATTTTATTTTTAAGATAAGATTGTCATAAGAAGTCCAACACCATTTTTAATTTGGAAAACCAAAAGGGGAATCATCTAGTAGACCTCACATTTTTAGAAGCTCTTGGGGAAAATTAGGAACAATGAGAGGATGCACCACTAGAGTAAAACTTGAGGCTTGTTAAAATACGAAGGTCAAAGGGAGTTAAATGGTCATTCATGGAACACTCAGCGCCAACGATCTCCTTAAAATAATCCAAAGCCTTTAACAAAATTTGTGGATAAAACATTGATGATCTTGACAATTTTGAGAATTCTGCATAAACTACATTTAATAAGGGATGAACATATGACCAAGCTTTCAAGTAACCCTGAGAATGCTAATTTAAGAGGGTGGGCAATCAATAATGGCCCAAAAGCTCATACAATAACTAGGATGGATAATTGGTTGGCTCCAAATGTCCCATCATTGTTCCTAAACACCTAGAGCATAAGAGCATTTGTTCAATGGGTAATTAATTGATTCTTCCTTAATACTACATGTAATGCCCCGCCAGGGAACCTAGGAGAACTTAACCTAAACATGACACTAAGTTCACGAAATATTTTTTTTTTTTTTAAATGTTTACAAACAATAATAATAACAATGCGGAAGCAACACAATGAAGCACATGACATACATGAAATACAACTCATAAATAGATAACATTTCTCGAGGGTTCCTTGACGTAGAATTACTTAAACATAATAATCTACGAATAACAAATATAAAGATCTGACATAAAGATTACATAATCTGAATCCAATAACATACATTACATAATAAAAGATTACATATACATCTGATACCAAAGGTATACTACCCAATCAACATCCACTGCACATGTTGCAGGGTATGCAATAATACATAATAAACAATACAATGCATCCTCCAAAGGATGATAATCAATATCAACATATGGTACAATACACAATCCAAGTAACTGATCAAGTCTCCAAAAGACTAGGAAGATGAACTGCAACAAGGAACATTCAAGCATGAAGAAAAATCCGTTGGAATCTCAATGGTAATAAGAATCACCACCACCCGACCATGTAGAACCAAAGGTCCACTCCCACCGTGCTGAGGATATAGTAACAGGCCCATCACACGAGGTATACAACAAGAATACAAACAAGGTATACATGACCTCATCCTCAAATGCATAGGAAGATCCTAGAAGCACTTTAATCCATAGCAAGGTACAGTAAACTGTTGGCAAGTTGACTCCCAGAGGATATATGACTTATTTTTTATTGTCATTATGGCAACAAAGTCATATTAAGTTACTGTCAAGAAAGGCAAAATGACTAAGTATGGAAAATAGGGCAGACAGAGATATACAACGATCAGCACATCAGCGCACGTGCAAGAGATCAAATCAGAATATATGCGCTCAGATATATGTTCTATGACATGTGTACATACTAAGTCCAGACACGCATGATACAAAATGATAGTACGGAGAAGCTACAAGAAGAACAGTACTACTACAGTTCAGAAAACAGAGCATGGAGCCGACTTAGGTTTTTGGATCAACGTAAATTGTTTTGTTGTGTAAAGGCCAAGCACCTTTGATTATATGTTTGTAATAATGTCTTTAGTCTTTTTATAAACACACTTAAGCCAATTTTTTTGGAAGTGTTGTGTATTATGTTTTTAGGGCCGACTATAGTCTTGTTTTGGGTCGCATCTATTCAGACATGAACATATAAATATGTAATGTAAATATATATTACAAGTGTCGAAGAATATGCATAAGAAAGATATAGAAGAGTAGTATAGTGAAGTCAGTATGAGATAAAGCTCTTTAAGAGAGTAAGAGCATCAGCGCATAAATGGAACTAATCAGACAAATAGTGTCATCATAACAGTTCGTTTTTGATATAGTGTATATCAACTATCAAAAGGTTGTAGCCTTCATCTTATTGGGTAGTGAGCTCAGGCAGTGAGCCATACACCTCTAACAGGGTTTTGTAATAGACTCCTAATAGGGTCATTGTACTTGGATTGTAAAGACTGCTCCTAACAGAGCAAAGGAACTTTAACAGGTTCATTATACTAGTGCAATATTTGTGGGTACTAATTCCCACCGGGGTTTTCCTCTGATCAAGGTTTCCCTGTAATCATATCATGTGTTATGAGTTCTTGTGTTAAGCTTCATTGAATGTATGTTTGATTTATGTTTAAAGAGCTAAAATATAATTAATAGACAAACACTGATTCACCCCCCTTCTCAGTGTTTCTAACAATTGGTATCAGAGCTTTGGTCCTCTGAAAGAAAGTTTAACCACTTGAGGAGATCATGGACTCAACAGAAGCAAAACATTTGAAAAAGAATCTTGAAGCAGCTCTTGAAGATCTTGACAGATCAGAAAAAGAAAATGAAAAACTTAGACTGAAATTTAATGGCTCACAAATGCTTATCAAGAAATTGAGAAAAGATTTGAAAGATTGTTCTACAAGTGATTTAGGGGAAATGGTTAAAAATTTGGATGAAGAGAACATGTCTCTAAAAGATAAAATTGAAAATCTGGATGAACAGCTAACAGACAGTCAAATTGCTATTGAAGAAAAGATCAAAGAAAGAAAACAATTAGAAGATGAACTTTTGCAAGCAAACATGAAAGTCTTG
Organism: Thuja plicata; assembly: GCA_018584345.1. Classification (NCBI taxonomy): domain Eukaryota; kingdom Viridiplantae; phylum Streptophyta; class Pinopsida; order Cupressales; family Cupressaceae; genus Thuja; species Thuja plicata. The sequence goes on from MU225860.1 coordinate 1,777,964, forward strand.
GAATTGGAGAACATAAAGAAAAAGATGGAATCTGAACTAATAGAAGCAAAGGATAAGATTGATAAACTCCACACAAGTTCTGATTCACTTCAATCTTAGATCTATGCACAAAAGCTAAGAGGCGACACTACTGGTCTTGGATACAATGTAGCACATGTTGAAATCAAGTCATTGAAAGAAAGAAAGAAAGCACATGAAGCATCTTCAGAAGCAAAGAAAGTTGAAAATGTTGCAGAGACTAAAACAGATCCACCTGAAGGAGAAATCAAGCAAGTTAACAGAACTTGTTATGCATGTAATAAACATGGGCATTTGGCAAGAGATTGCAAAGAGGTAAGAATTTTCAATGGTTATTGTTACTCCTATAATAAATTTGGTCACAGGGCTATACATTGCAGAACAAATCAAAGAAATCAGTCACAACAGAATCAGAGAAAAATGAATCAAAGCAATCAGAGAAATCAGCCTCAAAGAAATTTGCAGAACATTACATGTTAGATATGTAATTACAATGGACACACAACAAAGCAGTGCAACATGACGAACAAAAACATCAGACCTTCCATCATTTGTCACACATGTGGAAAGGCTAGACACATCTCAAGGTTCTATAGGTCCAAAACTCAAAAACAAGAGGATCCTAAGAAATCACTATTTGAAGAAGTAGGAGAAGTCAATTTTGTTCAAGCAAAAGAAGATTCAAGAAAAATTTGGGTTGAAGTGAAGAAGTACAATGTAGAGAACAAAGTAGTTGATGCATCCACAGTCGACGCATCCTCTACTTCTGGTTGAATATACCTTCTTGGTCTTAGGGGGAGCTATTCTAGCTCGGAACCCCTACACGGCTGGTATACTCACCTCTGAGTATGTGCCTATGGATCCATGCTTATGATCACATGATATAGAAGTATGCATACACACATTGTCTATAATGCATTATGAAACAAAGTTTGAAACTCTCTATAAAAACTGCGTACGGTTGTAAACATTAAATGCAATAACCTTTATAAAAGGATGTAAATGTTTGATCTTCTTCACATTTGTATTCGAGATCATAGAATTTGGAGAGCACAGGAGCACTGAGCATCAAAGCACAGAAGCACAACAGATTTGGTGTTTAAGTAAACGGATAAGAAGTTGGAACAAAACCCTAGCAGTTGCGTCATTTTGAATTATCGTGAAACCCTACTTAATCAAATCCAAGTAAGTATGGCAACCCCAGTTGTTTTCGACACTGCTAGGAGGAAGAGAATTATCTTTAAGAAGCATCCATTCAAGTCCATTCTAGATGATGTTGAAGGAGCATTCTCCAAAACTCCACTCGGAGTCGTGCACGTAGAAGATATTCGCTCATACATCTACTGCAAGAAGGAAATAGTAGGAGAGAATAGCATAGCTACTCTTATGGGATCCATAATGAAACTAGACTACTCATTCAAGGATGAATTCGCACATCTGAATGATAACCCTATATTTGAGTACTCCAACGTGCACGAGTTTTATGAGCCAGAATGGGTGAAGATACTACTATGCAGAATACATGATGACCTTTTATGGATTGGTGAGGTTCCTGTCTGCATCACTTCTGACCTAATCCATGAATTAATAGGACTTCCTAAGACTGGACCAGTTCTTCCTACTAGCAAGGATGTCAAGAAGCAAGTTGAACTAGTTTGTTTATCTAGAAGTGACAATCGTGGTATGATAGTTAATCCTAACAAGGAAGATGACATAAAGCTTCTAACTATGATACTTGGTTACAAGTTCCAACATGCAAACAGACTAAATAGTGTGTTAGCAACCACGGTTCTAGCAGCTATAAGGATGGTGAAGGATAACACTCACTACAATCTATGTGAGATATTGCGCGCTCAATTGATTGACAACATTCGAGTTATCAAGCATGACAAGAACAAGACATTCAGGTTTGGGTCTTTGATAATCTACTTGTACTTCCACATTGTTGGTAAGGTTGAAAATCTTTACCTAGATAGAAGCAAACCTACAATGTCTTAGATTTCACTTAAAGCCACATCAGAGAGCAGTATGAAAGATGCCATGGACATGGATATTAAAACATTCAGGATCAAGATGCAGAAAAGGTTCAAATTATCTGAGAAGATAGTTGATAAATATAAGGAGACCATATGTTTCATGGTAGAAACTGATTGCACTTGTATGGAGGCATTTGAACCTAGAACCAAATGGATTCACCCACTTGGTTATGAAGTGGAGGAACATGTGTTAGAAGGATATGCACAAGTTCTCTTGTCTGCGCCCAAAGATCCTAATGAACCCAGGTGGGGCACTTATAGAGAGAAGACTAATGAAGTTGATTATGTATTATACAGTGCTGACAACAAAAGGAAGGCATCCAAAATTACATCTAGCATCCTAAGAGTTCATGGAGTCACTCAAGAAGACTTAGATAAAGCCAAGGAAGCTAAGATTGCAAAAGAACTTAAGAAGATTGATGACATCCAGAAGAAGAAGAAAGTAGAGAGCACCTCTGTGCCCTCTACCACCATTGACTTAGGCTCATCTCCACCTTCTGTACCAAGCAAGAAGTATAGAGGAAGGAAGCAAGCGCCCACAAGTCACCCATCCTCAAGAACTACACGGAGCACAGTAAGAATTACTCAAGCTCCTCCTGAGGTAGGATTCAGACCTAGTCTAAATGTCTTAAAGAACATGATTGTTAATGAAGGAAGACTAGACACACTTGATAAGGTTTATGAAAAGTATCAAGAGATAGATAAGTCTGAGATACATTCTATGATCATCTCTCATATGATTAAGTTTAAGAAACCAGTTCTAGAACTTAAAACAATGATACCTGACAAGTTATGGAACATACTGGAAATAATGAAGAGACATGCAATTGAGGAAGATATGAGGATAAGAGAAGAAACATTGGATAATCTTATCCCTGTATTCTCACATGATGAGAAGGAAATTTTGTTAGATCTGGTGAAACCTCATCTAAGAACTAAGACAAGAACACTTCCTATTATGAACAAAGAATATGAGTTAGTTGGGAAAGAGACAGAAAAAGATTTTTCACAAGTGTTTATGGATAGACACATATATCCATCAATGGCGCCTACAACAAAGGTAACTCCAGCTCCTCCCAAACAGGTTACAGAACCAATGATTCAAAATGCACCTATGACAGGTCCACAAGTTTCAGTGCCCTCAGTGTCAATAACTTCTGATACAACAAAAGACTCAGAAGATACTATAGTGATTGATGATATCAAGATATCCATGACAACATCTGATAATAACATGGACAAAGTTGATAAAGCATTTGTAAGTGTATCATCTTAAAATGGAAGCACTTACATTTTGATAGGTTTAGCACCCTCATCTAGTATGTTTGCATATTAGATTTGCATATGTGCTTGATTATACATGTGTAGGTGAAATTAGGGTTAGGATCTTGTGGATCCTCCTAGATTTCCCTCTCCATGGATCTTTTCTCTAGGTAGGACCCATGTATTGGTCCTCCTGGGCCTCATCCTACTCTCTCTCTAGGCCTCTAGGCCTTCTTAACATTCTGGCACATTCCCCCACCTTCCTAAGTCCCCGGCTGACCTGGGAACCTCTCAGCAACTTTCTGGTGACCTGCCTGAAACCTCAGGTCAGGGTCGAGGTCGACTTAACCTTGACCTAGGTCAAGATCGAAGTCAAACTTGACCTATGTCAAGGGCGAGGTTGACACAGACCTCTGTCGAGTGTTGGTCCCCGCTTTCAAATCTGGAGCTTATCAAGGTCTGAAACTTAAAATAGGTCCCCAGGTTTGGATGCGGAAGTGTTTTCTCTGATATTTGAATTAATATATTCCCTCCTTGGTTGGAGATTGTGATTGGACCATGATTCGAGGTGAAATTTGAATTTGGGTCCCTTGCATTGCGCTAGGAGGCCTATATTGAGATCTCTATATAAACACTCTCTTTTGCCTTCATTTGATCATGAAACGAAATTGGGAGATGACATGATGAAATGATGATGCAAACAAGCAAGAGGATGATATAGAAGGACAAGCTAGGAGGACATATCATTATCTTCAATTAAGAATTTTGAGGACAAGCTATGGTGGATCTTCATTGAAGCAAGAAGGCTCTCTCTTTAGATCTACTATTCTCAACATTCAAGCATTCAAAGGACATTATCATGGGGCAGCAATTATGGATTGTGAGTTGATAGGAATACTTTAGCCTTGGGGGCTTGGTATGATTTCTTTGTCATATTCAAATCTATGCATTGCTTTCTCATTTCCATGTTATGTTAGGATTGTTAATCTAGAA
>MU225860.1:1782955-1808153 GCA_018584345.1 Thuja plicata
ATATATATATATATATATATATATATATATATATATATATATATATAATAATAATAATAATAAAAATCACAAAATTACTTTAAAAATACAAAAACATTTACATTTTTCAAGCTTGTAGTGTTTCCTTGTGTTCAACATGTATGATTTTTGTTTTGAATACTTTGATGAGGATTTTGTTGTACAAAATGATAGATCCCTTAATGAGGTACATGGAAGTGAGAATGAAATGGTTTGAATGAGATCCCCATGGATCCTATTCATATTTCATCCTCCTCCACAACCCCTTCAATTGACCTTTACCATAGAGTGTATGCATGGTTACCTTCATATTCCTTTATTTGCAACATCGAGACACCTAAAATGATATTTCCTAAATCTTTGATGACACTAAAAGGATGTCCTCGAATAACTATTAAGGGTAAACCTAGAGATCCCTTGGATTTCTTTGATAACACAGATTCTGTTTCACATACTTATCGCACACAAAATAATCCTCAACCTACTATCCCAACAACTTTACAATCCTCTTTTTCTTGCAGGTACAGGTTTGAGACTACGGATTTGGACATAGATCTGGATACCCTTTTCGACTCTCTTTCAGATGGTGCAAATAGATTCTCTGTCAGACCTGTGCAGGTCAGGGTTGACATTATTGGGTCAAGGTTGACATTTGTGGGTCAAGGTTGACCTTTTTCATAAGACGACATCGGATCGGGAAAATATTTCTGGGTTTTGTTCGTCTCTGCGTTCCGGTTCGAGATCATCTATCAGCTTTTCCAGAAATAGTCTACAGACCTCAAAAAATAGCATTCTTTGATCTAAAATTCTTTAAGGTTAGCACATTTCACCTATTTCTTCAATTACTGTCATATATCATATCTATACATTCAAATAACAGAATTTAAGATCTCTCTCTTTGTTCTCTTTTCTGAAATATCTAAATTTGGCTCATAAAGGATTTCTTAAGTAAGATTTTCATAATGAGATAAGAAAGAGATCCTAAGGCCAATTTTATTTTCTTACACTTAATTATTATAATAAGAAGATGGAAAGGAGTTTACAAAGAATAGTGGGATAAGATACCTACCTCTTGATATAGAAGATTAGGAAAAACTCAATTTCTGAGGCCTGTATTGAGTTTCTGGAAAATCTGAAGTATGATCTGAAATCAGAATACAGAGACGAACAAAACTCAGAAATATTTTTTTGATTTGACGTCATCTTATGAAAAAGGTCGACCTGACCCACAAATGTCACCCCTGACCCAATAATTTCAACCCTGACTTGCACAGCGTCGATAAAAAATATGTTTGCGGATCCCGGTAGTTTGCCAAAAAGGGTATCCAAATTTGGTCTCAGATCTGTTGTTCTGCACCTGTGACTCCCAAAAATAGCACCTACAAATATCAATCCCCCAAGGCTAAAGTATTCCCATCAACTCACAATCCATAATTGCTACCCCATGATAATGTCCTTTGAATGCTTGAATGTTGAGAATAGTAGATCTCAAGAGAGTGCCTTCTTGCTTCAATGAAGATCCACAGTAGCTTGTTCTCAAAATGCTTGATTGGAATATGATATGTACTCCTAGCTTGTCCTTCTATATCATACTCTTGCTTGTTTGCATCATCATTTCATCATGTCATCTCCCAATTTTGTTTCATGATCAAATGAAGGCAAAAGAGAGTGTTTATATACAGATATCAATATAGGTCTCCTAGGGTAATGCAAGGGACCCAAATTCAAATTTCACCTCGAATCATGGTCCAATCACAATCACCAACTAAGGAGGGAATATATTAATTCAAATATCAGAGAAAACACTTCCGCATCCGAACCCGGGGACCTATTTTAAGTTTCGGACCCTGATAAGCTCCAGATTTGAAAGCGGGGACCAACACCTGGCAGAGCTCTATGTGAACCTTGCCCTTGACCTAGGTCAAGGTTGAATTTGACCCTAACCTAGGTCAAGGTTGACCTTGACCCTGACCTAGGTTAGGGTCAACTTCGACCCTGACCTGAGGTTTCAGGTAGGTCACCAAAAAGTTTCTGAGGGGTTCCCAAGTCAACCGGGGACCTAGGAAGGTGAGGGAATGTTCCAGAATGTTAAGAAGGCCTAGAGGCCTAGAGAGAGAGTAGGATGAGGTCCAAGAGGACCAATACATAGGTCCTACCTAGAGAAAATTTCCATGGAGAGGGAAAACTAGGAGGATCCACAAGATCCCAACCCTAATTTCACCTAAACATGTATAATCAAGCACAAATGTATCCTAAATGGAAATCTAATATGCAAACATACTAAATGAGGGTGCTAAACCTATCAAAATGGAAGTTCTTCCATTTTAAGATAATACATTTAGCCCCCACTTTATCTTAGATATGATACTACGTGAATATGCAAGCTAAAGTAAGAAAACATCATAAAGTATAAAAAAGATATAGCCAAGTCCTCAATGCAAAGATCCTGCAAGAAACCATTAGTATATGCAACCTGAAGCACACGAGGTTAATAAAAATCCAAAGAAAACCTAAGTCTTACTATGATGATCTTGAGAAGTATATAGAGCCCCTTATGCCCCCCCTGATTCGGCTTACTAATTCATGGAAGGTGAAACAGGGTGATAAGGTGATATCTATATACTAAATATGCAATTTGTTGAAAAAGTCATTTTCTAAACTATTTAAAAGGGTCCTAAACCTTCCTAAACTAATTTAAGAGGTTAGGTATCTGAATCACGATTCCAACGCCTCTAACGGAACTGAAAACAAAGCTACCAAACTCAAGTTATGATGAAAAGAATAGATGTCTATCTAAATGCATATAAAGGGAAAATTCAAATTTAACCTAAATAACTTCAAATGAAACCCTAGTAAAACCCTAATTTACTACCTATAAATAAGAGGAAGAGACACTTACCACCTCATTCTTACCATTTGTAGAGTTTGGAAAAGGAGATAGGATGCCGAAGAGAGAGGAAATTTGAGCGAGCCGCATGGAGGTTCTGAGGGAGCGCCTAGCCAGTAGACAGCCACTGCCCAAGGTAAGTTCCTGTTTCTAGTGCCTGTGATTGAAAATTTCATGTTTTTACAGGGAAGGTCAACCCTGACCCAATAAGGTCAACCCTGACCCAGTAAGGTTGACCTTGACCCATTAAGGTCGACCCTGACTGGGAAGGTTTTGTCCTTCTTGGGGGCAAGTTGACCCTGACCCACTAAGGTCGACCTTGACCCAATAAGGTTGACCCTGACCTAGTCAAGGTCGACCTTTATGGGTTAGGGTAGATCTTATTGGGTCAAGGTCAACCTTAGTGGGTCAGGGTCGACCTACCCCCAAGAAGGACAGAACCTTCCCAGTCAGGGTCGACCTTAATGGGTCAAGGTCGACCTTACTGGGTTAGGGTCGATGTTATTTGGTCAGGATCAACCTTCCCTGTAAAAGCATGGAATTTTCAATCATAGGCACTAGAACAGGAACTTACCTTGGGCAGTGGTTGTCTGCTGGCCAGGCGCTCCCTCAGAACCTCCATGTAGCTCGCTCAAAATTCCTCTATATTCGGCATCCTATCTCCTTTCCCAAACTCTGCAAATGGTAAGAATGAGGTGGTAAGTGTCTCTTCCTCTTATTTATAGGCAGTAAATTAGGATTTTACTAGGGTTTTGTTTGAAGTTATTTAGGTTAAATTCAAATTTTCCCTTTATATGCATTTAGATAGACATCTATTCTTTTCATCATAACTTGAGTTTGATAGCTCTGTTTTTAGTGCTGTTAGAGGCGTTGGAATTGTGATTCAAATACCTAACCTCTTAAATTAGTTTAGGAAGGTTTAGGACCCTTATAACTGGTTTAGGAAAGGAATTTTTCAACAAATTACATATTTAGTATATAGAAATCACATTATCACCTTGTTTCACCTTCCATGAATTAGTAAGCTGAATCAGGGGGCATAAGGGGCTCTATATACTTCTCAAGATCATCATAGTAGGAGTTAGGTGCTCTTTGGATTTTCATTAACCTCGTGTGCTGCAGGTTGCAGATACTAATGGTTTCTTGCAGGATCTTTGCATTGAGGACTTGGCTATATCCTTTTTATACTTTATGATGTTATCTTACTTTAGCTTGCATATTCACATAGTATCATATCTAAGCTAAAGTGGGGGCTAAATGTATCATCTTAAAATGGAAGCACTTCCATTTTGATAGATTTAGCACCCTCATCTAGAATGTTTGCATATTAGATTTGCATCTGTGCTTGATTATACATGTGTAGGTGAAATTAGGGTTAGGATCTTGTGGATCCTCCTAGGTTTCCCTCTCCATGGATCTTTTCTCTAGGTAGGACCCATGTATTGGTCCTCCTAGGCCTCATCCTACTCTCTCTCTAGGCCTTTAGACCTTCTTAACATTCTAGCACATTCCCCCACCTTCCTAGGTCCTCGGCTGACCTGGGAACCTCTCAGCAACTTTCTGGTGACCTGCCTGAAACCTCAAGTCAGGGTCAAGGTAGACCTTGACCTAGGTTAAGGTCAAAGTTGACCTTGACGTAGGTCAAGGGTGAGGTCAACATAGACCTCTGTCGGGTGTTGGTCCCCGCTTTCAAATGTGGAGCTTATCGGGGTCCGGAACTTAAAATAGGTCCCCAAGTTCGGATGTGAAAGTATTTTCTCTGATATTTGAATTAATATATTCCCTCCTTGGTTGGCGATTGTGATTGGACCATGATTTGAGGTGAAATTTGAATTTGGGTCCCTTGCATTTCCCTAGGAGGCCTATCTTGAAATCTCTATATAAACACTCTCTTTTGCCTTCATTTGATCATGAAACGAAATTGGGAGATGACATGATGAAATGATGATGCAAAAAAGAAAGAGGATGATATAGAAGTACAAGCTAGGAGGACATATCATTATCTTCAATCAAGCATTTTGAAGACAAGCTATGGTGGATCTTCATTGAAGCAAGAAGGCTCTCTCTTTAGATCTACTATTCTCAACATTCAAGCATTCAAAGGACATTATCATGGGGTAGAAATTACAGATTGTGAGTTGATAGGAATACTTTAGCCTTGGGGGCTTGGTATGATTTCTTTGTCATATTCAAATATATGCATTACTTTCTCATTTCCATGTTATGTTAGGATTGTTAATCTATAATATTAGATCTTAATATTGCATGTTTAAAGACTCTTTTCAAAAGAGCAATACACACACACCATACATTCTATATTCGGCTATTAGTGGAGGTGGAGATCACCAAAATGGGGGTTTGACTAAGGCAAAACCCTATATAGCCACCTAAAAACCCCTCTTTTTAGATATTTACAGGTGCAAAATAGCAGATCTAAGACCAGATCTGGATACCCTTTTTGGCTTTCTTTCAGATGGCATGAACAGATTCTCTGTCGGACCTATGTAGGTCAGGGTCAACATTATTGGGTCAGGGTCGACATTTGTGGGTCAAGGTCTACCTTTTTCACAAGATGGCATCAGATCAGGAAAAGATTTATGGGTTTTGTTCGTCTCAGCGTTCCGATTTGGGATAATTTATCAGTTCTTTCAAAAATAGTCTACAAACTTCAGAAAATAAGTTTTTCCAGATCTGCTATATTATGAGGTAGTTATCTTATCCCACTATTCTTTACATGCTCATTTCCATCCTTTTTATCATAATAATTAAGTGTAAGAAACTAAAATTGGCCTTAGGATCTCTTTCTTATCTCATTATGCAAATCTTACTTAAGAAATCCTTTATGAGCCAAATTTAGATATTAGAGTAAGCACTGAAGAGATGTGCACTGATGATACATCTTTACAACAAGATGAAGTTCCCTCCAATGATCCAGTAGACTTGAATAAAGAGAAAGATACTCAAGATAATGAGACACCAGTCAAGGAGATACCAGTAAAGAGTGAATGCATGGATATCAGTCAAAATAATATATTCACACCATCCACTTTACCATCTACTTCATTGTTGTCAAGGTTAACTCCTGACTCAACAATTCTAGATGCGTGGGGAGAAGAAGACTTAATAAAGATTAGCGTTCTAGCTATGGAAAAAGATAAAGAGAAAAAAGTTACGAGGAACCCACTCTTCTTGGAATCAGTAAACATCTTGAATGATCTAGTACCTGTAGATAAGAAAGTAGCCAAAATTCAATCAGTTGAAGATGTCGACAAGATTCTAACAAGCTTCAAAACACACTTTACAAACCTAGTAAACTCTGCTACTAGAATTGCAGAAGATGAATATAAAAAGGAGAGATTAAATGAATTGGTAAAGAATTTTACCTTAGACTTAAAATCTTTAAAGATTGGGCAATCTATATTGAAAGAGTTGGCAACTAAAGGTAAGAAGGTTATAGCAAACTGCATGGACAGAGTGAAGTTCACATATGAACATATCAAAAAGATAGAAGAGGCAGAGATCATGGTGGACAATATTAAGAAATCAGTTGAGACATCCACCCAAGACATGAACATCTATAACAATGTCTATCAAGGATAGTTGGACAAAATTGAAAAAGCAAAATTTGAGATCAATAAGATAAGAATCAAGCAGACCCAACTGAGGAATGCTCTAGCGCCCTCTCTAGCAGTTTTGGAAGTTAACATCAAATAGATTGATGCCACTATTGTCACATATGATCAAGGTCCCTGCATGGATCTGATAAAGATGGAGAAGTTAACTTATGCCCTATGTGCCCATCTCCAAACAGTTGATGCACTGAAGGTATTCTGGCAGAAAGAGATCTAGTCTCTTCAGATTATGTATCCAGATGTATACTTGGAGTAAGTATCTAGAGACTTACAATTTTGTACACCTTTGTCATTAATGTCAAAGGGGGAGTAATGTATGAATGTGTATATATGGGGAGCAATATATGTACAGTTTTTTGTGTTAAGTCATTTTGAGTAACTTGGCCACATTCCTTTGTTGCCATTAATGTCAAAGGGGGATATTGTTGGTAAGTTGACTCCCAGAGGATATATTTCTTATTTTGTGTTTTCATTATGGCAACAAAGTCATATTAAGTTACTGTCAAGAAAGAAAAAATGACTAAGTATGCAAAACAAGGCAGATAGAGATATACAACGATCAACACATCAGCACACGTGTGAGAGATCAAATCAGAATATGTGCACTCATATATATGTTCTATGACATGTGTACATACTAAGTCCAGACACGCATGATACATAATGATAGTACAAAGAAGCTACAGGAAGAACAATACTACTACAGTTTAGAAAATAGAGCATGGAGCCGACTTAGGTTTTTGGATTAGCATAAATTGTTTTGTTGTGTAAAGGCCAAGCGCCTTTGATTATATGTTTGTAATAATGTCTTTAGTCTTGTTGTAAACATGCTTAAGCCAATTTATTTGGAAGAGTTGTGTATTATGTTTTTAGGGCCGACTATAGTCTTGTTTTGGGTCGCGTATATTTAGACATGAACATATAAATATGTAATGTAAATATATATTACAAGTGTCAAAGAATATGCATAAGAAAGATATAGAAGAGCAATATAGTGAAGTCAGTATGAGATAAATCTCTTTAAGAGAGTAAGAGCATCAGCGCATAAACAGAACTGATCAGACAAACAGTGTCATCACAACAATTTATTTTTGATATAGTGTATATCAACTATCAGAAGGTTGTAGCCTTCATCTTATTGGGCAGTGAGCTTAGGCAGTGAGCCATACACCTCTAACAGGGTTTTGTAATAGACTCCTAATAGGGTCATTGTACTTGGATTGTAAAGACTGCTCCTAACAGGGAAAAGGAACTTTAACAGGTTCATTATACTAGTGCAATATTTATGGGTACTAATTCCCACCAGGGTTTTCCTCTGATCAAGGTTTCCCCGTAATCATATCATGTGTTATGAGTTCTTGTGTTAAGATTCATTGAATGTATGTTTGATTTATGTTTAAAGAGCTGAAATATAATTAATAGACAAACACTGATTCACCCCCCCCCTCTCAGTATTTCTAACATAAACAACACCAGAGGTAACTGACACATGTAGGATAACCTAAGATGTATATAGGAAGGTGTCATCATGTATGTATAACCCTCGAGTTAAGTCCTGACAATCCCTCTATGGATTCCGACACCCAAGTGACCATACATGGCATTAATGATCTTTCGAACGGACAAGATCACTAATGATGCTTTACCCATGCTTGAGCACTAGTATAGGCTAAGATGGAGGATGAGATGATGCTTGCCACCTTGAGGGGATGGATAAAGAAACATTAGTGATATTGTCTATTCAAAAGATCATTGATGCCATGTATGGTCACTTGGGTGCCGGAATCCATAGAGGGATTGTCAGGACTTAACTCAAGGGTTAGACGTACATGATGACACCTTCCTATATATAGCTTAGGTTATCCTATGTGTGTCAGTTACCTCTGGTGTTGTTTAGTGTACCTTGTTATGGATTAGAGTGCTTCTAGGATCTTCCCATGCATTTGAGGATGAGGTCATGTATACCTTGTTTGTATTCTTGTTGTATACCCCATGTGATGGGCCTGTTACTATCTCCTCAGCACTGTGGGAGTGGACCTTTGGTTCCACGTGGTCGGGTGGTAGTGGTTCTTATTGCCATTAAGATCCTGATGGATTCTTATTCATGCTTGGATGTTCCTTGTTGCAGTTTCACCTTCCTAGTCTTTTGGAGACTTGTTCAGTTACTTGAGATGTGTATTGTACCATATGTATATATTGGCTATCATCCTTTCGAGGATGCATTGTATTTGTTATTATGAATTATTACATGCCCTGCGACTTGTGCAGTGGATGTTGATTAGGTAGTATACCTTATGGTATCGGATGTATACATAATCATTCATCATGAGATGTATGTTATTGGTTTTAGATTATGTAATCTTATGTCAGTTCTTTATATTTGTTATTCATAGATTATTATGTTTAAGTAATTCTATGTCAAGGAACCCTCGAGAAATGTTATCTATGTATGAGTTGTCTTTCATGTATGTCATGTGCTTCATTGTGTTGCTTCCGCATTGTTATTATTATTGTTTGTAAACATTTAAAAAAAATTATTCCGTGAACTTATGTCTCCCACAAACATGTCATCACTTGGCCTCTTCCTTGTAACCATCTCTAATATTAGAATCCCATAGCTATAAACATCTCCCTTAACAGAAACATTCCCACCCAGTCCATACTCTGCAATCAATTTTTATTCAATAAATTCTTAAAAGGCTAATAAAGAAAATAATAATGTCACTATAAAGAAAACTCACAAAATTTACATGGAGCAATATATCCAATGGATCCTCTGAGTGCGAATGTTGTAGCACTCAGTGAATATGTGGAATTTGTAGTAGTTAAACGGGATATCCCAAAATCAGTGACAAGGGTTGTCATGTTGGCATCCAAGACCACATTGCTTTGTTTTAAATCACAGTGCACAATTTGTAGAGGACAATCATGATGTAGATATTCCATGCCATGGGCTAGATCTATAGCAATGCTCAAACACTCACTGAATGTCAAAATACAAACGCCTTCATCATCCCTCTCAGGGTGGAAATGTCTTTCCAGGCTCCCATTCGGTGCAAATTCAAGAACCAAACCTTTCAAATCAGGGTAGAAAAATGCACTTATGATTTTGATGAGGTTACGGTGCCTAATCCTCCCTAACAATTTGCACTCTCTTAAAACTTTTAAGAGCTTCTTCATTTCTCAAATTGAGAGTCTTGATGGCAATCATCTTACCATCCCTCAAGATGCCTTTGTAGACAGATCCAAAGTTACCCACTCCGAGCAAGCTTGACTCATCAAATCCGGATGTTGCTATGACAAGATCTTAATAAGAAATTTTTTGATAGCTGAGCTTTTGGAGAAAAGATCTTGAGGGAAAGACTGGCCTCCTTGAAAATCTCTGTCTCCATAGAAGTCCTAAAGTGAAGAAGCATAATGCAAATACAATGGTTCCAACAACTGACAGCAGTACTTTCTTGAGCAGTGAACTTTTTTTCTGATTCCCTTACGAGCATGGAGGCAAGGAATAATTTTTTGGGTCACATAGGCCTGTATTTCCCATAAACAATATTACAACTGTTCTATTTGGAAACAACCCTGCTTCTGGAATCTTACCCGACAAATTATTGAAAGAGAGATCCATTTCTTGGAGATTTTTTAATTTGGTTAGTGAATCTGGTATTGGACCTACAAAGACGTTGTGGGATAGATTTAGACGTTGTAATTCTGTGCAATCTCCTAGAGAATTAGGAATGACTCCAGCAAGTTGATTTCCAGATATATCTATGACTTGAGCCATTACGAGTTTGCTCATCTCCTTTGGCAACGACCCTTCCAGAGAATTCCATGACAGATTTAGGTAGAACTGCAGGTTTTGAAGGCTGGCAATGACTTCACCAGGTATTCTTCCCCCTAGTTTATTGTAAGATAAGTCTAGGACCTCTAACTTATGACATCGCTCCAAACTAACAGGGATCTTCCCCGATAACTTGTTGTGATTAAGAAAAAGGGGTCTTAGCTGCTGGGGATTACAAAGGCTATCTGGTATTTTTCCAGATAACTTGTTGTGACCAAGAGATAAGAGTCCGAGCTGTTGCATTTCACCTATCTCACTTGGAATGATTCCTTCTAACTTTTTCCTAGTCAGATACAATCGTTCCAACTCATGGAACATTTTAATTCCAGATGGAATATTGCCGCTGAAAAGATTATAGCCTAGATCTAAGTAGGTTAAGTTTGTCAGATTGGCAATCTGTTGTGGTATGTTCCCGCTTATCATGTTATCTGATAAACTCAACAAATTGAGATTAGAAGACATTTGGCCTATGGAAGAGGGCAATACACCAGTGAAATTATTGTAATTCATTGCTATTTCTTGCAAGTGGGAGCAATTTGTGAGAGCTGTGAGAAAGGCCAACGTGTTACTGCTGTCACTAACAAGTTGATTGGTATGTAGGTAAAGCCTAGTTAGAAGTTTAAGCTTACCCAGCTCCATTGGAACTGTCCCACCGAGTTGGTTTTCATTTAAACAAAGTATTTCAAGACGGGAACAATTTCCCAAGGAGTTCGGTATGATTCCAATAAGCCGATTTCCCCATAAACTAAGGCGTATCAAATTGAAGAGCTTGACACAAATTTGCAATGGAATAGTTCCAATTATCTGGTTTCTAGATAAGTCAAACATATTCAGTTTTGAGAGATTTGTTAAAGAGCTGGGAATGGCGCCAGATAGGTTATTTTCAAAAAGGTAAAGAGTCTGTAGGTGAGTGAGCATACCCAAGTCAGAAGGAATGGGGCCTTCGAGATGGTTTACTCCCAAATGGAGATAAGTCAAGGTAGATAGATTTCCTTAAAAACTAGGAATGGGGCCATGGAGCTTATTTTGGGCCAAATCCATTAATCTAACAACGGCGGACATATTTTTGAAAGAGGGTGGAATGGTACCTGTTAGACTGTTAACCGCCAAGTAGAGGTACTCCAAACTTGTGAGAAAGCTGAGCTCAGGCGGAATGCTGCCATGCAGTTGATTATAGGAGAGTGCCAGAAGATACAAACTGCGGCAAGCGGAGAGAGCAGGCGGAATGGTTCCTTGTAATTCATCGACGTTCAGCATTAGTATCCATAGATTTGAGAGTTGGCCGAGCTGGGGTGGAATTGTACCAGTGAGGTAATTGCCAGTGAGAATAATGGATCGAAGAGATGAGAGATTCCTGAGCGCAGGAGAGATGGTGCTGTCTAAACCCATTCCGGATAAATCGATGGTACGGACAGAGTGAGAATTGGAATGACAGGTGATGGCAGACCAGTTGCAGAAGTGGTGAAGTGGAGTCCAGTTGGGCAGAGAAGAAGCGTTTTTCGAAACAGCAGCTTTGAATTCCAAGAGCGATTCTTCTTGATGACGATGAGAGAGATTGCTGAGAGATTGAGGACGAGCAGAGAATAAAAATATGAAAATCATTAAAACTAACAAGCAAAGACCAGCCATGGTAGTCCAAACTAGTATAAGGCAAGGGAAACACAGAAGACAAGCAATTCATGAAGAAAATAGAATGGAATGGATGAATAAATAGATTAGCGAAGTCGGTGCATACAAATTACTGTCAGCACTGCCGTGTTATACACTTGCATTTCTACTGATTTGAGTTTAATTTCACATAATTATTTTTATAGTTTCACTCAGTGACGGATATGTTTCGATATCTTCTGGGGCTTGGTGACCTTACCTTAGAGAAGCATTTAATTATGACATGCACCATCTAATTTACACCTCTAATTTATTGTTTATTAAAATATTTTTTCAATCTTCTATAAAATTAGAAATCATAGTGAAGTTAATTTTTTTTAAAAGTAAAATGATAAATAAATTTAAATGTTAATTCAAGGTTATTTTTTAAACAGATTATTATTATATAAGTTTTAAAAAATTTATTAATGTTTAATTTTAAAAAGACTTTTTAGTCAATAGGTTCTTGTGAAGTTGGATGGTTTCACGGGATTCTCTCAGCTGACCGCACATCGCCCCAGGGCCGCTGTCAAAGCCAGAGTTCTTCTGGCAGGCGTTCCAAAATGCCGTGCTCTTGGCACCGCGGCTCTGCCTCTCCTCCTTCTTGGAGGGCGTCAGCTGCTGGCTGGCCTCCTTGTTTCCACTGCTGCTGCTTCAGCTCGGCCTTCGGCCAGTGTTCATGTGTGGCCTTCTCCCACTCCAGATAAGTTTCCCCTCCTGGCACTTGCCATTTCTCTCAGGCGGGAAAAAGGAGAATTGAAAGAAGAAACTGACAATTCGACCCCTCGGCCCAATGTTTGGGACAATTCTGATGACAGAGATCCTCCTCCCTCTTCTGCAACTGCTCTTGCAGGTTGAGGGTTCTTTTATATGTTCTTTTTTTATGAACAGTTGTTTAATTCCAGCCTAGATAAATGACTTTGCGAAGTGATTTTTATCCCCCGACCCCCTTTATTTTTTTATATGCCATTCAAATATATTTTCTGTCAGTGTCTCCCTGTATGTTATTCAAATCTAATCTCTATCAATGTACAGCCACGTGAAATGGTCAGAATTCTACTAGTCTACTTCTCGCACGCCAAGGGAAATACTGCACGATAAACAAAGTCTTGTAATACTTGGGAAAGCAATGGTCGGTTGTCATTGAATGGCCGGTTGATAATTCGAATAACAGACAAAAGCATGGTCACAAAGATAATAGACATTGACGAAGCCATTATAGGGACTGAGTTTATTTTGTTTATTTTCTTGATAGTTGAACCGGTACAAATAATAGGTGAAATAAGAGTTATATTTGTCGAAATGTAAGGATCATTTCTAACGTAGTCAATACTGGGTAATGGGCAAAGATCCTACAGTTAAAGTTATCAAACTGTTAAAAGCTATGTCTTATAATGTGGGTGATTTTTTATAAAATTTGTTAAAGATATTTATGTTAATAGATATTGATTAGATAAAATAAGAGTTATTAAATATTGTTGTTGATGTTTAAGTCATTATTTTTTGAAAAGATGTTATAAGATGAATAATTTTTCAAAAATCTCCATTATTAAATTATGTTCAATTTTATGATTGTATTTCTTTTATAATTTTAATAAAAAAATATTTTCACACAAATATTCATTGTTTTCTAATTATTTATACAATAAATAAACTATATTATTCTTGAATACAAAATATATATTTAGTGTTTTTTTATGTTTTATTTTAATTATATTTAAAAATATGTTAATTTAGTATCTTACATGTAATATTTATGTGCCTAAATTGATTCAACTCACAAATCCGTCTATACATGTTTTTAATCATGATTCTCATCTATCTATACATATCACACATTATTTTCTCCTACTTGTTTGATGTAATTATTGGACCCTAGAGCTCATTTTTGCCCAAATCCAATTCAACTAAGGCGGACATATTATTGAAAGAGGATGGAATGGTACCTGTGAGACTATTAGTGCACAAGTAGAGGATGTTCAAACTTGTGATAAGACTGATCTCAGGAGAAATGCTGCCATGCAATTGGTTAAAGGAGAGTGCCAGATTATACAATCCGCGGCAAGCGGTTGAGGGATCAAGGGATCGAAGAGAGGAGAGATTCCCGAGCATAGTGAGAATTGGAATGGCAGGTGATTCCATTGTTGATGAGGTGGTCAAATAAAAATAAAAATTAAGTTCATTGTTTTTGAGTTTTTCAAAACGTTGTTAAGTGTGCTCTTTCTTTGGTAAGAGGTTGGTGGATCTTCAATTAGGGGTCCTATGTGAAAAAAAAAAAATTGCAATAATTTCCACAAATGACCGAGGAGATCAACAGGTGTTTGAAGTTTACTTTTACCAGAATAAGGAAGAGCCCTAAGGGTTAAAAAAAGAGTAATTATTGCAAATAAAGAAAACACCAATAAGAGAAGGTGAAGTCAAAACACGGAAACACTATTCATATGGTATAAGTGACTATTTCTACCCATGTTTTTTTTTTCTACCAATCTTTTTTTTAATTTATAATATATGTAATACTATTTTTTACATGGTAACATAAACATTATTCATGAAAACTAATAAATAGTAGCTATACTAGGGTATTCAGAAATAAAGAGCCTATGAAAAGTAAAACAATGTTGAAGATTAATGAAAAAGTTGATTCAAAGTTTGGAGATTACAAGCTAGAATTACATCTACTGTTGTCAAATCTAGATTGGGGAATCTGGTTGCTACATCTATGTAGCATAGGGTTTCAAGAAAGAAAGAAGTAATAAATAAAATTTGACTCAAAGGTAGTTAATTGCACCTAAGACTGGGGAATCTGGTTGCTACATCTAGGGGAAAATACCCAATTACTGACAGGGGGTCCAATAACCATTATGATTTTGTCATAGATACCCCCCAATTACTAATACTAAAGGAGCCCCCAAAATGAAAAACACATGTACCAATAGTCGATCACACATGTACTAATAGCCAATCATTTTTTACCTTTTTTGGTTGGTAATTGACCCATTTGTGCACCACTATTAGGACATTTTGTAACAACTAATAAGACATTTGGCCACAAGTACTAGCATTTTTATATGTTTGAAATTATTTTTATACACCTATGGGAGAATGAGATTGCTGGATAATTGGGAGTTAACTGATTTACCCCCTCTTAGATATCTAACATATTTTTTCTCATAATGTTCTAAAATCAAGATCTAAATTAAGGAGAAATAACCTTGACCCATATTATTATAATATATTATTCAAGTGTAATATCTTAGGATATAAAGCCCAGTTCTGCAAACGTAATATTGTCAAACCACCTACTCAGAATAGGAAGAAGGCTAATACTTTGAATGAACAAAAGAAGGAGAACCAAAAATTTAGGAGAAAGAAACACAGGATGGATAATTATAAGAAACTTCAAACAATATTCATGAAAGTTGCACAAAATCTCCTTATAGTCTAAGCTAGGGCATTGATTTAGGGCGAGTCATTACTTGCGAATCATTACACCCCATGTAAAGTAAAAGATGCTAAAGGATACCTGTATACAAGTTAACATATATGCCTTGATGCATGAGCATCTTGGGATCTTGGCTATCTTGCATCAACCAAAAGATTTTCTTCTTGTTTGTTTGCTATTGTGTTCTAGTTGGACAGTTTTGGGTGTTTTAGGTGGCGGTCACTCTTGTGGGCTCTTTATCTTATGTGGTCTAATGGGTTTTTTCTAGACATGATGGGGAACATTTTTCTATGAATGCATCATGTTTCATTTTGTCTAGGAGAAGTTATCTTAATTTTGGTCTGGTAGATATATTTTGTTCTTTCCTGTTGGGGAGGTCAAGGAATTTTTTTAATCCTATATTGGAGTTAGTGAGTACGATCATGCCGTAATGTTTAACACCTATCTAGGAGTAGTTTCCTATGATTTTATCTCTTTTTGATCGAGGTTGTTCGAGTTTGGATTCATCTAGTGGCTTTGAGTAACATATCCATTTTTTGTTTGGATTGATTTAGGGAATTCATTGTATGGTTGGTGATCGGTGGATCTTATCATGTGTGGTCATGGATCATGATTGTAGGGATTTTTGTGGACCTATATTTATGATTGCGCATCTTTATATTATTATTTGATGATCAGTGTTTCACATTTTTTGGTCCTGTCCTAAATGTTCTTACACGATTCTTCGTATTTATTTTTTGGCCAACTTGTTGGTGGCATGTGTAAATGTAATGTGATGTAATGTGTTGAGAGACCATCTTAGATGTCTTAGTAGGGGATAATAATTTTGAGATGTAGCAGATCGACATGTAGATCTGACAGTGATTTTGTCTTTGGTCATAACTGAGAAGGCCTTACAGCCCAACATGTTGATGTAAAACTATTGTTGATGATAATAATAGTTGTTATATTTGATTCATATCAATGTGTTTCTTTGTTATTTCCACTATGTTGACTTAGGCTACAAGGTTGGACTTCTCCCATGGGTATTTCTCCTTCCTTGACTACATTAGGTGGTATCAAAGCGAGTTTTGATCTTGTGGTGGAAACAATCTGAGATCATGGACTTACAAAGTTCCTGGAGCGTTGTTTGTGAGGTGGAAGGTACTAGATCTAGCTTACATCAATGAAGGACTTGTGTAAGATTGGTTGAAAGGTAGTGTTGTGGAAGGTTGAGTTTCTATTATCGGTTAATGGCTAGTATGATTTCATCTGAGTATGATTTTTGGATGCGATGGTTATTGTTTGTTCCTAATCTCATGATCCTATGGAGGGCTTATTGTTGGGTGGAAAAAATGGATTTGACCTGCACTTGTTGTGGATTTGTGTGAGATGGCTTAGAGAGGAATTTTTGTTGCTTCTGATGACTATAAACCTTGGGATGAGTTGTTTTCTTTGATGTATCCTACTGGTGGACATATCTCCCAAGTGAGGCCATTGTACCTTAGGAGAGAGGAGATGATGATGAAGACTAAGCATGTGATGGAGAAGGGAAAGAAGAAGATGACCTTTGTCATTGGGTGGATTCTTCAAATTCCTAGGCTGGTTAAAATCAGAGAGAGAAAGAGAATAATAAAATGATTGATTTAAAGTGAAAATTAGAGGAAATAGAGATGGATTTGCAGAGAATATTTTCTTGGGGAAAAGAGGATTCTCTGGAGTGTTTTGTTGAACTTGAGGTTGATGAAGGCATAGGAGATGTTTCTGGTGTGAATTTTGCAGAAGGAAGAAGTCTTGGTGAAGGCTTGGAGGATCTTACTAGATTAGAGGAGGATCTTGTTGAGAAAAGTACACCGGTGAGTGTTCTTTCTTATGAGATGTCTAAGGAAGGGATAATTGATGAGTTCCTGAGTCAGTTGATTGGATCTGATGAGAAATTTGGTGAGTGCCCTACTATTGTGGATGTTGCCAATTATGAGGCTCCTATGGTTGGATCTGGTGATCTTGTTGAGCTAATTGAAGAAAGATTGGTTGCAAAGAGTGTGGTTGTTGATGATACTATTGTTGAGTAGTATGACAGGGATTCAGATGAGCTTGTTGTGAGTGAAGGATTGCAGATTGAAGCATTTCAGTTTGATGCTAATTTATTATAGAGATTACTTTGTGGATATGAAAGTAAGGTTTTGAGTTACCTTGTTGAGGTCTATGTGATTGGTTATAGAGATTAGATTGTTGTTGCAGAGCAGGTTTGGAAGGTAGAGAAGAGTTCCTTTGGAAGGAATTGGTACTTAGACCTGAGGATGGATATTCAAAAAGTGAAGATAAAGATAGGGCTAGTGAAGTTAGTGTTGTTGATTGAGGATGTGTGGATAATGGATAGAGGTGGTGGAATTCTTGAGTTCTTTGTTTTTAATGATTAGATGACTCAGAATAATTGGTGGTGTGCTAAAGCTGGAATGAAGTTGTAGAAGTTGTGAGGGAAGTTTGAGGAGGAGAGTGCTGATATGATGCATTGTTTTGTTGCTAATTAGTTTGGCCTTGTTAGTGAGGTTTCTAGCTGGTATGTTGGAGTGGAGAGGGTTTGGAGATCTGACCAATGGATTCAAAGAGTTGGATTTTGTAGATCATCTTGTTAGCCTTGAGGGTTGGGAAGCCAAAGGTCAAGATGAAGTTTTGTGTTCATCTTTTCTTCATGCTGTGGATTCTTATTACAACATCAAAGTGAGAGGCTCACTTTATTTTTATTAACTATGAGTATCTGATGCAGGAGCATCTTGGGATCTTGGCTATCTTGCATCAACCAAAAATATTTCCTTCTTGTTTGTTTTCTACTATGTTCTAGTTGGAAAATTTTGGGTGTTTTAGGTGGTGATCACTTCTATGGGCTCTTTATCTTATGCAGTTTGATGGGTTTGTTCTAGACACGATGGGGAACATTTTTCTATGATTGCATCATGTTTCCTTTTGTCTTGGAGAAGTTATCTTAATTTTAGTCTGGTCCTATATTTTGTTCTTTCCTGTTGGAGAGGCCGAGGCAATTTTTGATCGTGTGTTGGATTTAGCGAGTGTGATTGTGCTGTAATGTTTAACACCTATCTAGGAGCAGTTTCCTATGATCACATCTCTTTTTGTTTGAGATTGTTTGAGTTTGGATTCATCTAGTGGGAATGGTAACATGATAATTTCTTGTTTGGACCGATCTAGGGAATTCATCATGTGGTTGGTGATTGGTGGATCTTATCATGTGCGGTCATGGACTGTGATTGTTGGGATTTGTGAGGACCTATATTTATGATCATGTATCTTAATGTTATTATTTGATGATTGATGTTTCACATTTTGAGGTCCTATCCTAAAGGTTGTTACACGTTTCCTTCTTTTTCTTTGTTGGCCGACCTATTGGTGGAATGTATAAATATAATGTGTTGAGAGATCATCTTATAAGTCTTAGAAGGGGATGATAATTCTGAGATGTAGATCTAAGAGTAACCATAATCGGGAAGGCCTTACAACTTGGCATGTTGAGGTGAAATTGTTGTTAATGACAATAAAATTTGTTATGTTTGATTTATATCACGGTGTTTCTTTATTATTCATGTTGTATTGACTTAGGATGCAAGGTTGGAAATCTTCTATGGGGATTTCTTCTTGCTTGAAGGCATCATGCCTTATCTAGAAGATAATATTGGAAAAGTGACACCAATATTTTTGTTCAATTTGCACATAAAAAGCTTATTTGGGGGAGGTTTATGGAGTGATTTTGGGTCTTTATGGTAATACAAAATAGTTTTAAAACAAATTTCTACCAAACATAAAATGAATTTACAGAAAGTGTTTGCACAATTGAGAGAGGGGTGAATAAGTTGTGTTCCCAATTAGTATAAACTTTAAACTCAAACACCAATTGCTCAATGCAAATCTGAAACCTCATGAACATATCCATAACATGAGTATTTGTCATCAAGGAAAACCTTGTTAAGGGAAAAACCCCGATGGGAATTAGAACCCACAAATAATATACTGAGAGTATAATATACCTATTAGTAGATCTAGCCCTATTAGGAGCTAAGTATTACATTTAGTACGAATCCCTATTAAAGGATGAACCCTGTAAGGGGTAATAGAATGAGCCTCACTGCCCAAGTACACTACTCAAGTATGAAGGTTAAGCCCACCTTCTAGATCCACTATCCAAAAATAAAGTATATAGATGTATTTTGTAACAATGAACTGACTGATAGAAAGTTTCTTTTCTTATATAGTTCCAATGAAGTGCATTACATCCACAATCACTGCTCCATAATAGTAAAATTTGCATCCATGTATAAGTGTCTTGTTAAGACTTTCCCAATGCACAAATAAATATATGGACCCTTGATAAGATACACACAGTACCTTAAACAAGTAAACATTATAGAAATAATCAATTACACACCAAGATCCATAATGCAAGCTCACCATCCTCTAAACACATTACACCACTATAGTTGGCCATAAATAGGTCTCTGCAAGATCACATGTCATAGCCGACATCACTAAGATCCCGATGACCTAGGAATCACAAGTAACATTCTCCAACATTTCTTCTTCCATGCCTAAATATCACATACCATTAAACATTCTCGCATCCAAGTTATCCCAAAAAAATAGAGACTAACTCTGTCATAATTCACTGTCACAACTCTGTAACTAGTCTTCACCAAAAATGTCATAAGTCATGCAAAAGAACCTGATAATGATTTACGACCTTGGACATAAGGTCTATTCACTTCTCTCTACAAAATTGTATGCTCACATTCTCTAACACACGGTACACTCTCTGTACCACGCTATCAAAACCCTTCATGTTCCTGTCATAACTAGTCTATCTGAGATTACTAATGAAACCAACTAAAATTTATGTTGACATCAATGAAAAAAATGAATGTCAACACCTCAAATAGAAACACTTCCAACAATCTCCCCCTTTAGCATGGATAGCAACATATGAGAAAAACCATCAACCCAAAGTACCCTTCTCAGTACAAATTTATCAATATCCTCTTCACATGTCCCCCTAAGGTAGTAGGGGTATTTCACCTATCTCTCTCCCTTTTACATCAATGGAAAAGGGTTCCATAAAAATCCATGACTGCAAGATGTATCTTTTTCAAATCTTCATGCCTGCAATAAACCTGACACTTTATCACCCAAATATGTTCTCTAGTGTTCTTGCGATCAGTCCCCCTGAGGAGTGGATCCAAGCATCAAGTACAATAAATAGTATAGCTCTGATAACTACTGGACTGAAGCATTCCTGCATCATCTAGTTCTTGCAAGGAGGGGTTCTCACCCCAATAATACCTCTGAGATACTCAAAGGAATGTTTTGGAAAAGGTTTAGTGAGTATATCTACTATTGCTCCTTTGTACTAATTTATTCCAATCTGACTTCCGTTTCTGCAACCTTGTCTCTCAAAAAGTGATACTTGATTAAAACATGTTTAGTATTTGAATGCATAACAAGGTTCTTTGACATGTTTACTGTGCTTGTATTATCACAATGTATAACCAATGGTTCTTTAAAGGATATCCCAATATATGTTAGCATATATTTCATCCAAACAATCTAAGTGCAATTTATAACATCTAGATATTCTGATTCAATAGTAGATTGAGGTATATAATCCCACTTCTTACTCAACCATGAAACCAACCTATTACCAAGAAAAAATGCACCACCATGAGTTCTCTTTCTATCATCAACACTTCGTGCCCAATCTACATCAGTGTAAGCATGCAGCGTAAAATCATCATATTTTTCATACCATTATCTGTATTTCAATTTTTCTTTCAGATATCTGAATATCCTCTTAACTGCACTAGCTATGTCTAGTCTAGTGTGAGTTAAATATTGCAAAACTCTAATCATGGACCTATATTTTGTCTAAAAGATGCTTTGAGATTCATTAGTAGTAGTAATATTGCATCCAGTAACCATGGGTGTTCCAACAAGTTTACAATTTTCCATCCCAAACTTCTTTAGCAACTCCTTAAGATACTTGGTTTGAGAAATAAAAATGCCATGTTCATTTTGATTAATTTACAAACCAAGGAAGAAATTCATTTCACCAATCATAGAAATTTCAAATTCACTTTTCATTTCTTCGGAAAATTTCTTTCTCATTTCATCATTGCCTCCAAAAATAATGTCATCCACAAATAGTTCAATAATAAATATTTCATCTTCACTAGTTCTCAAGTAAAAATTACTATCTGCACTACCTTTTCTGAAATGAAGATTTAATATAAATAGGTCTATCTAGCCAAGCATATCAAGCTCTAGGATCTTGTTTCAGACCATACAATGCCTTCTTCAATTTGAAAACCATATCTTTTTCATCTGTCAAAGAAAAACCATCAGGTTGCTCAATGTAGACTTCTTCTTTTAGATCACCATTTAGAAATGTAGACTTCAAATCCATCTTATATACATTAAAGTCTTTTATGTGCTACATAAGAAATGACAAATCTTACTACTTCTAATCTAGCAACATGGGAAAATGTTTCTTCAAAATCTATTCCTTCATGTTTTGAATATCCTTTACAAACCAATCTAGCCTTATTCCTTACAACCATGCCTTCTTCATTCATTTTATTTCTGAAAACCCATTTAGTACCAATCACATTCTTACCCTTAGGTCTAGTAACTAATTCCCAAGTGTTGTTTTTCTCTATCTAATCTAATTCTTACTGCATTTCCTTAATCTAAGATTCATCTTTATATGCTTCATTATTAGTCTTAGGAACTACTTGCAAATTCAAACAAAGTTCATTCCTAAGCTTAGATCTTGTCAACATGCCCTTATTAGCATTACCAATAATCTAATTTTCAAGATGATTTCTCTAAACATACTTCAGAGTCTTAGGAGTCTTAGTAGATTCATTCAAGGATACCTCAATTTCATTGTCAATCTCAAAATTTTGATTTTCTTCTTGTCTAGCAATAATCTCCCTATTTTATAAAATCTGATCATAGTCATACATTCTTTCTTGAATATGAAACCTTTCATTAATTTTCAAATTTTCACTTTCAACTATTTTCCTTAGTCTAAAATTGAAACATATGTAAGCTTTAATTCTTGTAGAATATCCAAGGAAAATTTCTTCATCACTTCTAGCATCAAAATTTCCTATCTCATCATCCTTTTTGATATAACACTTGCTAAATATTTTGAAATATTTCACAGTGGAAGTATGATTAAACCAAAGTTCATAAGGTGTCTTATTCATACCTTCTCTAATCTATACTCGATTCAAAGTGTAGACTATAGTACTGACTGCCTCTCTCCAATGCATATGTGGAACATTTCCTTCAAGAAACATAGTCCTGGTAGCATCTAATATAGTGTTGTTTCTTCGCTCTACAATCCCATTCTATTGTGGTGTCCTAGGAGCATATGTATTTCTATATATCCCATGCTCTTTGCAGTAAGCATTGAACATATCAGATGTAAACTCTCCACCTCCATCTGAACTCAAACAATTATATCTTCAAACCAGATTCATTCTCAACTTTTGCTTTGAAAATCTTGAACTTATAAAATGCTTCAGATTTATCTATAAGAAATGCAACCCACATCATCTTAGAATAGTCATCATCAAAGAGTGTAAAGTACCTTTCATCATAGTAGGATCATGTTCTTTTAGGAATACAAAGATCTGTATGTACCAGATCCAACTTCTCTTTCGTTGTAAAGTATTTTCTCTTAAAATTTCCCTTAGTTTATTTTCCCATTACACACTCTCTACACATAGTGTTAGTAGGCTTCACAATTTTTGGAAAATATTTTGACTGCATTAATTTTATTGGCCTTTACAACATTATCAAAATTTATGTGACAAAACCTTCTATTCCATATCCAACTATCATCTACCTTCACAACAAAACAAGTAGCCTCTATATTATTCAGTTCAAACACATTACCTCTTGATTTAGTACTTGATGTGATCAAGTTTCCAGACTGAACTCTGATAGTACATTTTTCATTCATGAACTGTAAGTGATATCCCTTATCTACAAGCTGTCCAACACTCAACAAGTTGTGCTTAAGACCATCAACAAGTAAGACATCATCAGTGTTAGTTTTACCATCAAGATAAATTGAGTCTATTGCAATGATCAAATTAGGAGTGTTATCACCAAATTTGACTACACCACCATTATATTTACTTAATTTAACAAATTTATCTTTATGATGAGTCATATGATGTGAACATCCACTATCAATGATCCATTCTGATTTCTTTTCAATATGTGACACTAGGGATTTTTCTTTATGAACATGTTCATGATATTTAATAGCAATAAATCCAATTTCATCATCATCCTCAACATTATCATCAGACACACCTTCATTAGCATAGTAGCATTAATGCAAGAGCATCTTGGGTTCTTTGGAAATCCTGATCAACAAAAATATGTTTTCTTTGGTTTGCTAGCTTGTTGGAGGCTTCTCGATAAAGTACTTGGTAGCTGCTTTGCTCGATGCTCGGGCTCGGTTACTTGTTCCATCTTTCTTTACTGATGGGTCTCGGTGGATTTTGGCTACTTGGTGGGTTTTCACCGAGTTCTTTTTATTTCTCAGTTACCTTCTTACCGAGTCATTTCTGTTGCTTGGTTGGTCTTCACCAAGTTGCTCCTATTACTCGATTGGCTTCTTACCGAGTTATTTATCTTGTTCATGCCAACTTCTGCATTTAATTTATGTAGCATAATTAATGTGGGATCTCTCATTGGGATGTGTGTGGACCTAAATATGTGTCTTTTCTATTTCCTATGTTGGGTCTTTAGGATGTGATTGCTGCCCTCTTCGGTGGACTCTTGTATATATTTGGTTTCCGTTCTTAGATTAGGTATCAATTTTTGGATATAAGATTAAGGGTTAGAAGATTCAAATCACAAGTCTGTGACCTTGGATATATCAAGATTATTTTGTAAAAATCTAAATGTATATGGAAGAAACTGGGAAGGCTTAAAGCTTGGCATGTAATGAGTTTGATGAAATAATATAAATTTCTGTTGTCTCTTCTCTCCCTTTCTGTGTTGTTTCTTTCAGGTCATTCTGCAAGTTGGTTTGGATAGCTAGAAGTGCTCTTGGGCCTTGGCCTTCCTTCTCTCCTTCTGTCAGGTGGTATCAGAGAAAAGGTGAGATCTAGGTTCCTTCTTGTAAGCCCTAACCCGAGTTGGTTGATATTGTTTTGGGCTAGTAGATTGCGATCTGACCTACAATTATAGAGGGTTTCAAGATGGTTCATGGGAGAGGAAATAAAGATCTAGGTCTAGCTGATATGCTAAGATAGATGGATGCAAGATTGGAAGATATTAAGACACCCTAGCGTAGAGGAAGACATCTTGAAGATGTTAGTGATGATGAACTAGAAGAAGTGCAAGGAGAAACCACACCTACACCTGTGATCGGTTAGGAAGAAGATAGATTCTTGTGAGCTTTGACAAGCTTGAACTCCACACCTTAGTTTTGTGTGCATAAATGTTGTCACACTTCTATGAATCATTCCATTAAAGGTTGCTCAAGAATGAGGCCTCAAATATCGATCCATAGCTCTCTAGTCATGGATGTGTAAAAATATAAAATGAAGGCCCTCAGATTGACCTAGTTGTGTTTATTGCAAATACACCATGAAACGAGAGATTC
The DNA here is from genome assembly GCA_018584345.1 of Thuja plicata. Classification (NCBI taxonomy): domain Eukaryota; kingdom Viridiplantae; phylum Streptophyta; class Pinopsida; order Cupressales; family Cupressaceae; genus Thuja; species Thuja plicata. Next base: position 1,808,093 of record MU225860.1, read on the forward strand.
AAATGCATAAAAATGAAATCTACTCTATATGATAACAATGCATATTAGTCTATGAAAGGAA
>MU225860.1:1841298-1871951 GCA_018584345.1 Thuja plicata
TTATAGTTATAATTTATAGTCTATAATATCAAAAGATTATAAAAAGTTACATTAACAAAACCAAAAAAATATAAAGATAAGGAGATCTAGAGAGGATGAGAGGAAGCGACAAACAAAGGGACAAAAAACTTAAATGACCTTTCCATAACTCTACGGCGTTCCCATTGCACACTAAGGTGCAATTGCTAGTTATAGTCCTATAATGAGACAATGAGTGGGCAGGGCAGAGCCTTATTTCTGGTCTCACGTTCCGTCGGTGGATTTTACAAAATATACAATTTGTTTTTGGTTATTGTGCAAGAAATCATTAAGTTGACCAACATAAACTTCTGATCATCGGCGGAATATATATATATATATATATATATATATATATATATATTACTAGCTATTGTGTAAGAAATCATTAAGTTGACCAGGGTAGACTTAGAATTTGGACAAAGCTGACTCTTGGAAAGCTTTATATTTGTTTCTTTATTGTTTGGATTTTACATTACTTGTTATTGCATGTACTTAATTTCAGGAGCCTGTAGACAAAACAGACACTTGGAAAGCTTTATATTTGTTTCTTAATTGTTTAAATTTTTTTTTTTCCATCATTTTAATAATAATAATTCCCGATACCCCATTTTTCTACACTTCAAAGAAAGGGGCACCGACAGAGATCGATTTGATTGGTATTGACAGCCTGAATTTCATGCGCATAATAAATTGTTTGGATTTTCAAACACGCTTACCTCGTTCACACCGTCTTAATTTGAAACTTATAATTTTGGATTGTCAAGGAGATTGAAAACTACATTATATTTTTTAATTTTTAATTGCCAAACCCATAATCACAGTAAATTAGTGTCGTTAAAAATGTTATTAAAAATAGAAAATAGATGATAAATAAATAGTATATTGAAAAAATTTAAATTAACGGATCGGCTGACCTTTAAAATCGACAGCTCGTATTTATCTAGGGACGTGCAAGACGATTGCACCGTCCACAGCCGTCCGATCATTTGCCAGTGCATTTATGCCGGAAATTTTGCATTTGTCGTTCACGATTTTTTCCCCGGCATTTCTTAGACCGTTTCCCGTCACTATTTTTACTTCTCTTCTCGTCTATTTACCTGCATTCGAGACGGGAGATTATTTTACCAACAGAAGACTATTTTAAATTTGATCCATGTGCGTTAACATTTTGTTTTTAAAATGAATATTTTAAATATTATAAAATGTGATTTGAAAAGGATTCTTATTTTCAATAATTTTTTTTGGGCGTATTTTATTGTCTTTTATATCAATTATTGTATTATATATGTAGTTTATATAAAATTTATATTATAACTATATTGTTATATATTATAAATTATAAATTATATCTTTTAGCATGTTTATCGTTTATATGGAAACCTTTTTAGCTTTGTCAATAAATAGATAAGAAGCTTCCCTATAGGTATATGAAGCTCCTTTCATGTATGTAGACTCAAGACTCTAAAACATATTAATCAATATCACTTACCTCTCTCACTACTATATTTTAATTGTTGAAGATGAAATAGTCAATAAATCTCTCTCTCTCTCTCTCTCTCTCTCTCTCTCTCTCTCTGTGTGTGTGTGTGTGTGTGTGTGGCCCTCTCTATCTCTCTATTTATCATTTCATATATATTTATCTTACCATCTCCCCTATCTTCGCAACTCTCTCTTGATACACCTAACATATATTTTGTTGTCATTAGTTTTGTCAAAGTCATATTGCTCATAAGAGTCAGTCGGTGAAAGAAGAATGTGATATTGCTATCGGGATTCAACTGTGTAGTTTTTTGAGTCAAACTCATTGACCCATATTTCATGAGTAGTGGTTCACATGAACCCATCTCTCATGATTTAATAAAGAATGTCGGTAAAGAGCTAAGAAACAGTCAGTAAAGAAAAGCGAGTTATGCACCGAGCAGTGTTAGTTACCGAGTAAGTTGGTTACCGAGCATGTTAGTCACCAAGCAAAGTTAGTGACTGAGCTGAGAGCACTTTGTTGTCAAGAAAGAACAAGTATGTTACTGAGTATCACAGAGCCGACATAACTATTCAATGTAGATACATTGAATCTAGACACTGAGCAGAGAATGATTTACAAAATCCAAGCTAAGTGTTAGTTAGAACATTAAGATTGCAAACACATGATTGCACATGATCACGAGGCAGATCCACCAATGAAAGATAAGAGGAATAATGCGTTGGGAATGAAACCAACCTTGCACCGCTTAACCTACACCACTGAAGGAGAAAGACATAGAACTTTTCCACCGCCTAAACATCATATAAAAGTTCAGAGTGTGAAGAACATAATGTGTGTGTGTGTGTGTGAGAGAGAGAGAGAGAGAGAGAGAGAGAGAGAGAGAGAGAGAGAGAGAGAGAGAGAGCAGTACTTAGTACATAACAGTTATAGCAGAACAATGAATACAAATAATTTTGATGTTACTGAGTGTAATATGAGGTAATGAAATCACTGAGCATAGAGAGTCTGAATAGCATTTGTTGATGCATTTTCACAGACATTTTGTATTGAGTGTTATTGTATTGTGAGGAGTATAAATGACATTATTGGGTAGGACCTAACAGGTCTTATTTTGTAAATCATTTAACAAGGTACATCTCTTAGATTAGAGATTGTAAAAACCTTTAGCAAGGTAGACTGCATAAGTCTTTTGTACTCCTAATAAGGTAAGCTATCAGAAGTAGCTAAATTTTGTAGCTCTAACCGAGCAATCTTTTTACCGCAGTAGTGAAGGATTGTGGGTACCATCCCCACCACAGTTTTTTCCTCTAGAACCAAGGATTTCTCCATGACCAAAAATCATGGTGTCATAAGACATGTTTTTATGTTTTGAGTTACATGCTTTATAATGTTATTTGCAATTTATCTAGTTCGGAAAATGTTAAATTTTTTTGCAATATTGATTCACCCCTCCCCTGTCAGTACCTAACTTTCCATAGTTTACCCAACAATTGGAATCAAATCCTAGACTCTTGAGATAAGTGTTTAACCACTTGAGAGTAAAAGATCATAACCATGGAAAGTTATAGGCAAGCTAAGAAGATTGAGTCTTGAGTTTGAACTAGAAAATGCATAAGAGGTGATTAATGATCTAACGAGAAAATTGGAAAAATCACCTAGGGTGAGAAAGCACTTATGAAATGAATTGAATTCTTCACAAGAACATGTTGATATACTAGAGGCAACATCCAAAGGAAGTCTTAATGATGAATCTGATACATCCATTGCAAACCTAATGGAAAAGAATGATGCACTTACGGAGCAGTTGAAACTGATAAAGAAAGATCAGGAAGCACAAGGCATTAGAATGGGTGAGATCCTTGAATCAAAAGGAAAAGTTGAAGATGCTCAAATGATGGATGAAGAAGACAAAAGGCAAGCTAAGATAAGACTAACTGAGAAATATAATGAAACCATGAGAATGACTCAGACACACTATGCTATGACCAATCAACTAGTGGGTGCAAATCAAGAAATAACCAGAAGGGTATTCGAGAACCAAGCACTAAAGTCTGATGTTGAAAGATTGTCTAGGGAACTAAAAGTAGAAAAGCAAGCCAATGAAGTACTAAAACAAAGTGAAGAATCATTAAGGACATTGGATAAACAACTCAGAAGTCAGAAACAATTGAGAGACAAGACTGGACTTGGATTTGTTGAAAACAACACACCGAGAAAGGAGAGTCCTCTAAATAACCCAAAAATCAAGATATTGCGAACCCACTGAAGATTAAGAAGCCTAATTGATACTACTATGGGAATCCTGGTCATACAACAAATGTCTGTAGAAGAAAAAATAAGTAAATCACCAAGTATTCAAAAGTTTGATGGATATTATTATAATTGCGATAAATATGGACATCAAGCATTTGAATGTAGATCTAAGACTACTAACAACTCATGGAAGCCACAGTTTGATGGCTATTCCAATAATTGTAAAAGGTATGCTCATAAATCTGAAGACTGCAGGTCACAAAGGAAGAATGATAAATGGGTACCTAACTGACAGAGTACACCAAGCAACCGACAAGGCACATCTATACCATGAGACTACAAAACAAGGATTTGTTGCACAACATGTGGGAGATATGGACATATTACAACAAATTTCATGATGATGCCTGACAAAAACAATAGAAGAGCTTGGAGAAATCTTAGCATGGTATGATTTCATTGTCATAAAGTCATTCACCTAGCCAAAGACTGTAGGTACCAAGGTAAAGCTCCAATCGAGGAGGAGTCAACTGACAAAGAGAAGATAAATGTTGATGATGTAAGAAATGAGATGAAAAAAAATGGAGAAAGAAGTCACTAGATGATGGAACATCATTCGGTACAGTCGAAGGCACCTCATCCTCCAAGTCGGGTGCACCCAACTCCATCTAACCAATGAAAGGTATGTATAGGAACTGCAAATTTATATTTCAAATCTTAAACCGGTTCCTAGTATTTGTGCAAAGATCCATATAGGCATACTAAGATGCATTTGGATAGATATTGTGAAGTAAGTGTTTCATGTTTGATCAGTAAAGAGAAAATTCATTTTACATCATTTCGGTAAAAGGAAGTAGAGTATGGTAATTGGTATAAAGTAAGTCGGTATCAACATTTATTACCATTACTCTAGCCATTGGAAACCCTAATCAAGAAAAAGGTATAAATAGACACTTTGTCTATCATTTTAACTTACCATTTCCAAAGAGCACTTGAGTGAGCAGCAAATTTGATATTGTTTCACAAAAAAATGAAACCCTGCTAGAAAAACCTATTGACTAAAGAGAAAAGTGATACGGAACCTATGAGGAAGTGAAAGAAAAGATCAAACAAGGTATTTTGATACCTAAAGCTCAAAGAAAATTAGATAAAATGATTATTGATTTGTCTAAGAATCTTGGAGTAGAAGATGATAAATAACCATTTGATGAGAAGGAAAATAAACCACAAGTGATGAAAGCATCACCAAGCATCAAAGGTACAAGATGATCTACCAGATCCTCTATAACACTGAAGAAATATGAGGCAGAGCTACCGAGAGCCAAAATCTATGTAAGAGGCATAAAAACAAGTAACAAGCCAAGAAGAAAGTTGAAACTGACAACACAAAGTGAGACTGAATATGAGGATCTCGGTCAATTCAAGGTTGTATATACCTAACCCCAAGGACCACAATGTCTCTAGATGACATTCTTGATACATTGAAGAAGAAAGGGAGATTTGCTGGGATGAAACAAGCTAAGTATGAAATAAAGAGTGAGGAAAATAAGGTTAAAATAGAAGATGCTATTGCCTAAAATTACACAAATTTAGATACACACCTATTGAAGTTTTCAATCACTTACCTATTGATCTATATAGCAATATTGATGTGAGATGGAAATATGCAATGAATTTGGAGAAACAAAGGAGAGAAAGGTATCCAGTACTAACTATACCAGATTTGTCTGTAACTGAGATTGATGAAGCATTAAAGAGATATTCTAAATGATTCCTTGTAAAAGGAAGATCTTTAAGAATTATGATCGGACAACTAGAGGAAGTACAGAAGGAGACTAATGATAAGTGGAGAGAAATCTTTCATGAAATCAAGGAAACCGAGTCTATTAAAAAATAAGTTTTAGAATAAGTACAAGATTATTTGAACATTCATGATGGTATGTTTGAAGTTGCTATGGATACAAAAGAAAATACCACCAAACAGAAAAAGGAGATAGAAAAAGTCACAACTGAGGAGCCTAAGGCAACTGAGACCACCAAAGAGCAGAATATTGAGTTGGTCCCCTCTACCGAGACTACCGAACATCCACAAGAGCAAGAAAAGGAGAAGACAAATGAAAATCAAGAAGAAAAGATAGAAGAGAAAAAAGAAGAAGAGAAGCAAGAGGAGAAAAAAGAAGAGAATTCATAAGAGAAACAAGAAAAGATGTAAGAAGACAAACAAGAAGAAAATAAAGGAGAAGATACTTTAACCGAAGTTACATATGATGCACTGAAGGCATCACGTTCCCCAAAACTTTCTACTAGTGAGAGTATTTTGGTTGATAAGAAGAAATCTAAGAAGAGAAAGAAAATTAATTTAAGTCAACTGATTATAGTACCTAAGTTGGACATCACTACACTAAAAAAAAAAGAGATATCCAAATATGTAATTCTGCTGATTCCGAAAGTAGAACAAGACAAACTATTGGAGAAGAAACGAAAGACTACCGTGTTAGAAAGAGTAAAAGAAATACTACAGGAGATTTTTCCTGAAGCATATATAAATGAGACAGAAAGTCTAATGGACCAAGTGGGCGAGTTAGTGAAACATATCAGAGAACCAAGTAAGGACACCACTGACTATATGTTGAAGGTTCATGAGAAGAAAATGGAACATAAAATCATTGAACACATCTTGAAAAATGTTGCATTGGACAAGGTAACACTTTCTGAACTATGCACAGATTCGGAGAAAAGATTAAATGATATTATTTCATTATTTCAACAATTTTGTTCAATTTCCAAATTCACTTAGCAGATAAAAAAGAAAGATGAATCTATAGAAAAATAGTTGTCCGAGAAGCTACATAATGTAAAAAACAAGCTTGGATCACTTCAAGTTTATTACCCAAGGCTGAAACATTTGATAGGAGTGCAGCACAAACTTAGAACAGAGAAGAACAAGATGAGTTTCAAACTACTTAAGATGAAAGATATTCTTATTCCCCATATTTAATCAATGCAAAATGATTTACAGAAATCCAAAGGTTTGGTCAATACCTCTGATGTCAGTTCAATGGACATCATGATTGGAGTTGCAAATGATATTGGTGAATAGATTTTTGTGCTTCAAGTACTCAAGGAAACATGAGAGACATCCCTAGTACATGTCAAGAAGAGGTATAAACAGATTTTTTATATGCTATATCTAGCTGATAAGAGTACTTAATTTTTTATTTTGGCATATTTGTCAAAAAAGGGGGATATATATGATATGTATATGTATAGGGAGTTATACACAATTTTGATAGTGTTAGCTCTGGTTAAATTTTTTTTTCCAAAACAATGAGTCCTTGGTCTGCATTTACAAAAAGGGTCTTATGTAAATTTTTGAAACCCTTGCTTTCATGTTTCAAAGTGTAAATTTGGTCTTCAAACCCTAAGCGTCAAAGTGGTTTCTAATTTTACATTACCTTTTTGTCACTTAAGTCATGTGTCAACCATGTGTTCTTTTAAAAGGGGCCGCGTTCAATAGTTTGTAAATTCCTAATGCCTTTGCATTTTATTACTCCCTAAGGCTAAAGCCCACAAATATTTTATTAAACCATTATTTGTCGAGCTAATATGTTTTGATCTAATGGTCCACTTAATGACCTAGTCCCGAGATGCACAAAATCTATCCTATAAGTCATTAAGAGGTGATGACACATGTTTTTGGCGGGCCCAACATTAGTTAAAGCTTCAGTAAAACAGTGTGCAGTTCCTATTTCATCCAACGGTCCACTTAATGGCTTACTCTCAACATGATCAAGATCTACAATATAAGTCATTAAGTCTGAATGACATGTGTACCTATAGTGACGTGGGCCCTGTTGCAAAATTTGATGGAGATTAAAGTGCAGACAAATCTAACAGTTCGCTTAATGGTTATCCCAAAGATGCGCACCATCTAATGTATAAGCGATTAAGCGGTGACGACGCGTGGTAGTTGGTGGGCCCGAGACTTGTGAACTAATGTTGTTAAACTACAGTCAGATTCCTTTTTTGATCCAATGGCTGACTTAATTGCTTAACCCAAAGATGTGTAAGATCTATCATGCAATATATTAATCCGTGCTGCCGCATGTCCTGGAGGATGATGTGTATTCCATTATCAGTAAAGGTGATCATAGATTAAAGGGCCGATAGTTCAGAAAAGATCTAACGGTTGACTTGATGACTTAATGACAAAGTGATCAAGATCTAACATGTAAGCCATTAAGCCATGATGCCATGTGTCCCAGTGGGTCTAACTGAGGTTGTCAGAAAGGAGTTAAAGGTGCAACATCTAAAATTTGATCTGATGGTGGACTTAATCGCTTAATGGTAAAGTGATCAAGATCTAATATTTAAGCGATCAAGTCATGTTGACGCGTGACAGTTGGTGGGCCCGGTGCAGCGCAAGGATGAGCTAAAGAGGATGTAGTTTCAAAAAGATCAGACAGTTTGCTTAATGACTTAAAGTGGAGATGAGGAAATCTAGCGTATAAGCCATTAAGTGGTGTTGACACGTGTCCAAGTTGATAAAGTTGTATCCGTAGTTAGTAAAGTCTGGGTAAAGTAACTAGTGGCCAGGTTAGAAAGGATCGGACGAATGACTTAATGAATTATGGGGAAGATGCATGAGATATAATGTTTAAGCGATTAAGTCATGCTGACACATGTCCAGAATGAATAGTGGTTTCCGTAAAGTGATGAGAGTTGCCCAATGGATGAGATACTTTTGAGATCTACAGTTCAAATTTAAAGTTTTCAAAATGGTTTCAGTGAACCGTTAAGCTGCGAGTTTCAAACCAGATGAATTGATTACATAGCGTGTGGCCACTTTAGTAAAATTAAATGCGAGAAATTGATTTGATTGAAGAATAATATTCATTGCTTGAGGTTGAAGCTGCCATAACCATCGAAGTGACTAAAGAGAAACTCAAAGTTGTCGCAATCTCGCGCTCTGTGTAACAAATTTCAGAACGGGTAAGTCTTATGTTGAAATATTAAGATTCATGCTTTCAGTAGGGTTTCAAATTCTAAAAGATAAATAGAGTATTGATAAAATCTGCTAACTGTTACTGTAAGAAGTCCTAAGTTCAGAAAATGGCCTTTAGGATTGAATTCACCGGTAAAGTAGATTACAAAGACAGGAATGTGCGGGATGATCTTTTACAATAGTTGAATGGATCTACTAATGACTCTACTCAAATAAAAAGGGTAGTACCTATAAGTCCTCATTTTAGAGTCAGGGAAGGTTTATATGATATGGGTAGATGGGATAGGGATGCCAAGGTTAGCACAAATTGTCTCAGTCTATTCAAAATTTCTTTTGGCCAAAGAAATGCTCCTACCCCAGACTATAATATATGGGATCTAGATGTAGGTAAATTAATAATTCCTGGAGTATTCATGGAAACATATTTGTTGATTACAATAGCCAAAGCCTATGATAAGGTGTCTAGGGTTCTGAGAGATACAAATGGAAACATACTACTGAATGTCACAGCTGATGAGATCATAAAAGTATTCAATTTGAGTGATCTTTCTGTTTAGACGGATGACATTGATTTTGAATATTTCAAAGAGGTGTTCAAGAATCAAAAGGAATACTTCAGAAATGAGGCCTTAAAAGGGTATTTCAATAAGATAGGGGGTCTAATTGTAGTAGGCCCTAACACACCAAAGCCCTTCAAACTAGATTATTTTAATTGCAAGGATAGAGGGATGTGTAGTGCCCTGTGTCATGTTCTGGGAGAAGATGAGGAGACAATAATGCCTATTCATTTTATGCTTATGGTGGTTCAAATTTTGCATCCACATTTGTCTGTTATTTTTGACTATGCTAATTACATTGCTGACTTGATGCATCAAGGTTTGGTAGGCATAAAAGATTCTAAGATAGTCAAGCCAATGGGATGGTATTCTATGATGATGCACATGATCTTATTTAATAATGCTGACTATTTTAAAGAAGAAATGGATCTTACTATTTCAGGATGATGAATATTTTCCAATTCAATTGTGGAGTACTGACGTGTCTTGGGACAAGAAAGAGGCCAGTTTTATGAATTTTGATAGATGTTTTTCCTCTAGGCTCAGATCATTTTTATGTACAGATAACCCTAGGATTCACACAGATGTGTTGAGAATTTTGAGACTAATGGAGTATGCTAAAGAGTTGTAGATTGTTCACAATTGGGGTGATTTCATTTTATACCCTGTCTCAATAGTTATTAGGGTTTATGGTTTCAGAGGAACTCCAAATGTCCTCCATTATAGAGTACCACTCAAGATTGGCCTAGCAAAAATTCCTAGACAACTGGGTGGGTTGCAAGAGAAAGCTTTGACTGGAAAGATGAAAGGTAGTATATTCCCTACCATAAAAAAACTTCACCATTTCATCATTACTAAAGGAGGATGCTCCCAGTTTGACAAATACTCAGAGCCATATCAGTTAGCAACATTAGTGGTAAGATGTGCAGACAATGAGGGATTCATCATTGATATGTTCAGGAAAAGAACTAAATGTTTGGCTCTCGATCATCAATTTAATTTCCCAGAAGATATAATTAGAAATGAATTTGATCTGATGGAACAAGAGATCAAGAAGGAGAAATGGTTAGCATATAAAAAATATTTAGATTTTATCCACCATTTTGACAAGACATATGATCCCTTGAAAGTATTTATGCCCTGGGCAAAGAAGGTGGAATCGTTGATGATCGTGTTTGAAGATATTATACAAGCCTTGGACCAAAAGAAGAAAAAGGTAATGGAAATAGAGCCAGAAAAGGCCGAGGCTATTCTGAGCAGAACTTCACAGGGAAGGGTTGTTCCTCAAGGAAAATATGTGGTCTACCAATGAAGAGTATATAACACAATCCTACCCAGAGTTGAAAAGACTTCTGATCAAAAGGGGAAAAGGCTAGTAGACACCAGTGCCCAAACATTGCCATCTCCAAAAAGGCAGAGCGTGGAAAGAAAAGAAAAACAACAAGGTGATATTTATTCCCCTTCTCAGTCTCCCCTGCACATGGATGATCAGAGCATTGCTGAGCAATTAGTAAAAATGGGGAATATAGGGCATATATTTGTTACAACCTAGGAATTGTAAGAAGGAGTGCTAGAGGCACCCAAACAAGTTGCAATGGATCTAACAGTGGCTGAATTTGGTAGAAAGGAGCTGGACCCCATCACTAAACAGGCTAGTGAAGAATTCTCGTCTGATGACCAATTTTTTAAAGCCGGGATTTTATCCAATTCCTTTGGATAATTCATATTAATGAATTCAAAGAGAAATGTCAAAAGATGCAAGATGCCCAACCTGATAGGGATAGAGATGGCATTGAAAAGGAAGTGAAATGAGAGACGATGGCTAAGTTTGATATAATCACTCTTGAAGAAGGAAAAGAATTAGTGAAGAAAGAAGCAATTCTTATCCTACCTCAATGGGATCTTGCTGATGCCATTGTCTTTGACACTGTAAGGAAAGAAACCAAACTAGTGCACACTAGTGGAACATCTACTGGTGTCAAATTTAGTGAAGACCATGCAACACTGGTAATGTGGCCTTTAAAGAGGAAAGACAATAAGAAAATTGGTAAGGATGACCATGATGAACACTCATGCAAATTGTTAGTAAAGAGAGTTGCAGGTGCCTTAGGGGTAGAAGAAGCTAGCATTACTCGGGAGTTAGCAAAGTTTGGTGTGAAAGTGGCTGAGAAATAAGAGGAAGAAATCAGAAGCCTGAGGGAAAAGTATGAAATAGTCATGAAAGCGTACAATGAGGAAAAGGTAAAATCCATTGAAAAGGACAAGAAAATTGCTATCCTGGAGGGAAAATAGGTAGCTCAATATTCTCATCAAAGGATGTTAACTCAAGATCCACATCAACCTGGTAGCTCTAGCCCAATTATAACTTTCCCTCCTTCCCCTATGCCATCAAGTCCAGTTACCCAAGATGACTTGGAATTAGAAAAAGAAAAACTAATTACTGAAAGGACCAAATTGGAAGAATCAAGAAAGAAATGTCTTGAAGAATCCTCAGAATTTGAAGAAGTAGATACATGGGTAAAACAAAGGTACTCTAATAAAATACATTCCACCCTTATGCAGTGCACTAAAGAAATAAGTCTTTCTACTCATTATTCACTAGGAAAAAAGGTTATTAGCATAATAAATGAGTATGATGCAGAAAAGGATCAATGTGGCTTGATCATGGATAGATGGAAAGGAAAGAAGGGGTATGTGCAGGATCATGGTATGCCAAACCAAGCCTTAAGTGGAAATAAAATTTACAAAATCAAGTTTAGGAAAGTTGACGTAAAAATTTGAACAAGTTTTCAATCTTATATAAAAAATGTGTAAGAAGAGAATTTGTAGAAAATTGAGTTTAGTTTCTTTCCTATAAGCCATTTAAAAAAATAATATATTCTATATGGTGAAATTTCAAATTTATATGCAGTAGTATGAAAATTTTAGGAAAAATATAAGAAGTAGGTGTATGTCTAACCACCTTAAACACAATAAAATGATAATATTTTTTTACAAGATTATATATATAAGTAGTAGAGTACTCATGTCCGGATGTGATGCATATTTGTTTGTATTTTTTTTATAAGTAAATAATTAATTATGATTTTTCTACTACAAGTTTTCCAAAATTAAAAAAAAATTGTGTCTGACTACCTTAACTTAGCCTAAACTTCATCAAATTGAAAACTTTTTATTTTTTTTCGTAGTAGGCAAAGCATAGAATATGACTCATGTTTAGGATTTCAAAAAATGTTGTACTGTTTGAAAGCGATAACTATTTTTCAATCAGTCTATCAATCAGGACTAAAAAGATAAGAAGTAGGTGTATGTCTAACCACCTTAAACACAATCAAATAATAATATTTTTTTACTAGATTCTAGATATAAGTAGTAGACTCATGTCTGGATGTGACGCATATTTTTTTATAATTTGTTTCCAAGTAAATAAATAATTATGATTATTCTTCTACAACTTTTTCAGAATATAAAAACTCCCGTGTTTGACCACCTTAACTTAGTCTAAACTTAAGCAAATTGAATTTTTTTAATTTTTTCCTTATAGTAGGTGAAGCAAAGAATGAGACACATGTTTCAGATTTAAAAAAAGTTATACCATTTGAAAGTTATAGATATTTTTCAATCAGTCTACCAATCAGGACTTCATTTTGACATCACCACTTTTTGGCATACCATGACCCTGCACATACCCGAAGGCTGATTTGAAATTATTCTATTCCATATCCAAGGAAGAAAACAATGATAATATTGTTTTAACTAGTACTTATAAATGCTTGAAATTAATGGTGGACATGGATATCAAGAGAAGCATCATCATCAGAAAGATAGAAGCTTTGAGGAGAGAATATTCAAAGGATAGATATGAGATGTTTCCTATCCTTTTCAAGAAAAGTGGTGACATAAAGAGTCAAGCATTATGGCTAAGAAAAATGAATGAGGCATTGACCACCAGGACCAATAGTATTGTTACTTTGGAAAGCAAGGTTTTGTTTGTCCAAACTGTGGAAATTATTAGCAAAGCCCGGGCATTTTTTGAATTCTGGAAAGAGGAGATTGAGAAGGCAAATGACACTTGGGATGAAATTAACAACAAAAAAGATGAATTCATTGGTTTTGATTGGCCAAGTGATGAGGTGTATGACTCCTAGAAGGACAAGTATAATATAGTTGATCAAGGAGAAGGTGACAGTGTGTGAAAGATAACAAGTGGCAGTGTTCCTGATTGGCGAATGAGATAGAAAAGGGTAAGGATCCTATATCAACAAGAACAAAGACAAAAGATTCCAGGTGGCTACTTCTGAACAACTTTGAAGTAGTTACAAGCACCCAAGCGGTTAGAAGACAAAATATGTTGAATACTTATTTTAACAAAAGTGGTTATCACTTCATTGTTATTTTGTCTTCTTGTTGAGTCATTTGTTTTGTCCTTATTCCAAGTGATCCGTATCTTGTTGCAATCCAATTCTATAAAAGGATTCCAAAGATCATTGGAAAGGGCTTGAAAAATTGTATTGTAGGCAATTTTGTAAAGTTTCTGTCAAAGGGGGAAATATAGTATAGTTTGTACTAGATAGTTGTAAAAATTAGAAATAAAGCTGAGAGATCTTTTGCAGGTTATTGAAGAGGTTATCTCTGAGTACTTTTTGTATGCTGGAATATGATTCTCTGAACTTAATACAAAGATCCGTATTCCAATCTCTCATGTGTTATGTGTCTTGTGAGTTATGAATTTTCTAATTCATTAGCATAGATTTTCTCTATGTTTATGTACTCATTTGAGAGTTCTGATCTAGGATTAGATTAAATTAGGCTCTGATTAATGCATAGATTCATTTGACATGTGCTAGGATTTTATTGGTAGTAGGGATTTGGGATAATTGTGCCATGGCCTAGAATCTTTGATGAATATTGATTTCATTATATTGTATTTGAGTCAGAGTGTAGCCCAATGGATAAAGCATTGATCTACAGCTGATAAGTTCTGTACTATTGCATATCTAGTTGCATATTGGCTATGTTCTCCTATAAACAAACATTAAATCCATTAAGGTTATATTTGTGCAATTTTTTGTGATTTGATATCTCATGCTCCATTTCATGGTTGATGTTCAATGGGTAATTATCCAATTATCTAGTATCTCTCGGTTATGTTGAGTTATTATGAGATTACTGCTTGATAATACCATAAAGAAATATCAGAAGGTATTATAGGGTATCCCCCCTTGGTATAGAAGAACCTAAAGAGTAGAAGTATTGTAAGAGTGCTTGTTAGTTGGCTCTTTTATTGCATGAAACAATATTTGGAGGTGGCTTCTCTATAAAATAGTCATAAGAAGAAGAGGTTGTTGTTGTTTTTGTTGCAATGTAAAAAGAAACCAATAGATAGGAAGTATTATCAAAGGTGGAGTTCTATACAAAATCTTGATGACTTTGAAGTTTTTACCAAAGATTCCAAACTAATGCCAAATAGGGAGATTGATACTACTAAGAGATATTTTTTTGTCATTAGTTTTGTCAAAGTTATATTGCTCATAAGAGTCAGTTGGTGAAAGAAGAAGTTAATAAAGAAAGTCGGTAAATAGCTAAGAGACAGGCGGTAAAGCAAAGTGAGTTATGCATCGAGTAGTGTCAGTTACCAAGTAAGTTGGTTACTGAGCATGTTAGTCACCGAGAAAAGTTAGTTACCGAGCTGAGAGAACTATGTCACTGAGAAAGAATAAGTATGTTACCGAGTATCACAGAGCTGACATAACTATTCAATGTTGATATATTGAATCTGGACACCGAGGAGAGATTGTTTTACAGAATCCAAGGTAAGTATTAGTTAGAACATTGAGATTGCAAACACATGATTGTACATGATCACAAGGTAGATCCACCAATAAAAGATAAGAGGAATAATTTGTTGGGAATGAAACCAACCTTGCACCACTTAACCTACAACATTGAAGGAGAAAGACCTCAAACTTTTCCACCGCCTAAACATCATATAAAATTTCAGAGTGTGAAGAAAAGAATGAGTGTTTGTGTGTGCGTGTGCGTGTGAGAGAGTAAGATACAAAGTAAGACAAAGACAAACAAAGAACAGTACTGAGTACATGTAACACTTATAGTAGAACAATGAATATGAATGCCTTTGATGTTACTGAGTGTAATATGAGGTAATCAAATCACTGAGTATAGAGAGTCTGTATAGCATTTGTTGATACATTTTCATAGACATTTTGTATTGAGTGTTATTGCATTTCGAGGAGTATAAATCTGATTATTGGGTAGGCCCTAACATGTCTAATTTTGTAAATCCTTTAACACAATACATCTCTTAGATTAGAGATTGTAAAATCCTTTAGCAAGGTAGACTGCATAAGTCGTTTATACTCCTAACAACGTAAGCTATCATAAGTAGCTAATTTTTGTAGCTCTAACCGAGAAACCATTTTACTGTAGTAGTGAAGGATTATGGATTCCATCCCCATCATAGTTTTTTCCTCTAATGAAGGATTTGTACGTGACCAAAAATCATGGTGTCAGGAGATATGGTTTTATGTTTTGAGTTACATGATTTATAATGTTATTTGCAATATATCCAGTTTGGTAAATGTTGAGAGTAGATGTTAAAAGTTTTTGTAGTACTGATTCACCCCTCCCCTCTCAGTACCTAACTTTCCATAGTGACCCAATCCCTCTCTCTCTCTCTCTCTCTCTCTCTCTCTCTCTCTCTCTCTCTCTCTCTCTCTTCTCTCTTCTTTTCTNCTCCCTCTCTCTCTCTCTCTCTCTCTCTCTCTCTCTCTCTCTCTCTCTCTCTCTCTCTTCTATCTTCTCTTCTATATTTATCTCTTATTTTGTTATAATCTTAAGTTCTTAGAGTTTTCTTCTTTGAAAGTATATCTAGCAACATAATGACCAATTCTTCCATAGTTGAAATATTTAAATGAAAACTTATATCTGTATTTTCAAGATCCTTTCCTCAATCTTCTCCCGAAGTTTTCTTCTGCATCATCTAGATCATTGCTTGTTTTAGATTCTTTTCCAATCTTCTTATCCCTCTCTTTCTCTTTTTCCCTTTGTCACTCCCTATCTCTCTCACTCATCCCTCCTCTATAGATCTCCCTCTCTCCCTTTTAAAAACATAATGTAACCCCATTGATAATGGATCTTGGTTATCTTTTTAATTTACAAGTTTTTTTTTCAATCATGTTTGAATTGCTTTATGTGAATGCATGCTTGAGTTAAAAATATCATTTCAACATGTTATCTCTATAGGATATTTTGTTGTCATTAGTTAAGTCAAAATCATATGAGGTAGAAGAATCAATCGGTGAAAGGGAGAAAGCCAAATATTTAACTAGTCGATAATACAAACTGAGTAAGATAGTGAAGTCGACAAAGCACACAAAAGAGCTAAAGAAACTACACCAAGAGTCTATAGTTACAGAACACCGAGCACATATGAAGTACACTAAGATGAAAGTTATCAAGTACTAAAGATCATATAACCGAGTAAAGAGAAGTTACTCTATAGAGTTACTTAATTGAATATAAATGTGATAAGGATGCATTAAATGAATTGTCACAACATTAATTATGATTCTACTATGCACAAAGAACAATTTGTTACAAGATCAACGATCAAGAAAATTCAAAGAGAAGATCTGAGGAGAAGATTAAGATATTAATGAAAGTTTATTATTTCCAAGAAAAACACCAAGTACCGAGGTAAAACTGACATAGTCATAGAGGGGAAAAGAAGATCTAATGGTTAAAAAAAATTCACAATGTACCTAACATATACAATTAAGAGGCATAAACTCTTATATTTAATGGATGATTTACACAGGAGAAGAGAGTGATGATACAAAGAAGAGGTTAATATTGTTAGTGAAAGTAAAAGGACTTATTGAAGAACAAAGAGCAGAGTAGAGAGAACTGAGCACATATTTAGCTATGGTAAAGAAGATCTGAGTAGTGTTACAGTTTGAGATTGAGGTAACACAAATTTTAGAGCACATAGAGTTTGATCAACATTTTTTTGTGATGTAATATAACAGACATTGTTGAGTTGTTAATAGTATGGTATTGACAACTGTAAATCCCAATACTGGGTAGATATTAACCGATCTTATATTTGTAAATCCTTTAACAGGGTACATCTCTAAGTGTAGAGATTGTAAAATCCTCTAACTAGGTAGACCTAACAAGTCTTTGTATACTCTTAACCGAGTAAGTTGTCAAAATGGCTAAACATTGTAACCTCTAATTGAGCACCCTTTATACTGCATTTTACTGAAGGTTGTGGGTGTCATCCCCACCACAATTTTTTCCTCTAACCAAGGATTTATGTGTAAACAAAATGATGGAGTTATGAGTTTTATTTCTTAAATGTTTTAATGATATGTTTTATAAGCTTTACATTATTTTCATTTCAAGTTATTGAGTTAGGTAAACAACAAAAATAGTATATGGTTATAGGCAGTTTCAGTTATAAAAGTTTTTGTGGTACTAATTCACCCCTCCCCTCTCAGTCCCAACTTTCCATAGTCATTCCAACAATTTGTATCAGAGCTACTACTCTTGATTTATAAGGTTTCACCACCTAAGAGTTAAAGACCCTAGTCATGGAAAGTTTTATGAAATTCAGAAGTGTTGATGGTCTTGAATCTAAGTTAGAGAGTGCAAGAGAGTTAATCATTGATCGAAAAAAGAAACTTGAGAAGTCTCTAAGGATTAGAAGGAAAATATATGATGAATTGAAGGTTACACAAGAACAATTTGATACACTTGAGATAACATCTAAAGGGAGTGTTACCGATGAGTCAGAATCAGCTATAAGAGAACTAATGGAAAAGAATGATTCACTTACCAAGTAGTTGGACCTAATGAAGATAGATCTTGAAACCAACATGATAAGAATGAATTAATTGATTGAAGGAAAAAGGACTGGTGAAGACGAAAAGAAAATGGAAGAAGATGATAAAAGACAAGTTGAAATTAGGCTAACAAAAATAGATTATGAGATTATGAGAATGACACAAGTTCACTATGATATGACCGACCAAATTTTGAATGCAAATAAAGATAAAACAAGAAAAGAATTTGAGAACCAAGCACAGAAATCTGAAATTGAAAGAATGGATCAAAGACTGAAAGCTGAGAAAAATGCAAATGAAATACTAAAAAGAAATGAAGAAGCACTGAAATATCTGGATCAACAATTCAAGAATCTAAAGAAAATTAATGACAAAACAGGAATTGGATTCAAAGAGAACATCACTACCGGGAAAGGATAATCCTCAAAAGAACATAAAGATGAAAGTGTTGCACCCCCACTGAAACAAAAGAAGCCAATTTGAAATTATTGTGGGAAGCTTGGACACACTACTAATGTCTGTAGGAGAAGGAAAGGTAAAGCATTGAGTACACCTAAATTTTATGGTTATTTTTTTAGATGCAATAGGTAAGGACATAAAGCATTTGAATGCAGAACTAATCTTGCTAAAAACACAAGGAAGCCAAAGTTTGATGGTTACTATAAAAATTGTAATAAGTTTGGACACAAAGTTGAAGAGTGCAAAACAAAGAAAAGAAATTACAACTAGAAGCATAACTGAGAGAATGCTAATAGTAATTGAGAAGACACATCTATACCTTGGGATTATAATATAAGAATTTCATGTTTATCCTTTGGAAGGTATGGACACATTGCTAAAAATTGCATGTTGATGCACGAAAGAAACAACCATAGAGAATGGAGGAACCGATGCATGCCATGTTTTCATTGTCATAAGGTAGGACACCTAGAAAGGAATTGTAGATACCAAGGTGATGCATCAACCGAAGATGAATCTACAGTGAAAGCCCCAACTACTATTGATGAAATTAGAGAACAAATGAACAAAACTTGGAGGAGAAATACTGAGGATGAAGAAACATCATCCAGAACCATAGACTGTACCATCTCTACCGAGTTGGTTTCACCGAGATCCACCTAATTGGTGAGTGTTAAGTAGGAGCTACATGCTTATAATAAATCCTACTTGAGTTCCTAAGCATTAGAGTTAAGATCCATATCAACATATTGAGATGTATTTGGATAAGTTGTGAAAATTTTGGATGAATATTGTTATATATAATTATTTTGTTTTACTCGGTTGAGAAAAGTAACTATGTAGTCGGTATAGAGGTAAAAAGGGACTCAGAAAGTACATTTAATGCACATTGATAGAGCGGTTGGAAACTCTAATCATGAAAAAGGTATACATATGTTATTTTGCTAATTATTTGAACCTAACATTTTCAAAGAGCACCCAAGAACATTGTAGAATTTTCATCTCATCGAGTCAACCAAAGCAAATTCAAGGTATTTCTGAATCTTTGCAAGAGTATCGGGTAACATTTAAGATATTTACTATATTCCAATTTGAGTTTGCAAAGTCACGTTTTTATCAAAGCATGCCCTATTTTTTTTAAGAGAAGTATTTGAAGGTATTCATGGCACCAAATTTACAAAAACCTATAGTTGTGAAGGAAGTAGAACCAGTGAATCTGAAATATAAGTCACCCCCAGCTATAGCTACCAAAATAGATATGACAAGAGCCCTATCTTCAACACCACCAAGAGTAATATTAATTGAAGATGTCCAAAAATTTATTCATTGTAAGAATATTTGTGTGAAAAGGGGATAGATGCTTCATTCAACAAGTTGTGCGAGAATGGGAAAATGAAGAACAAGCATATTCACCTAGAAGAAAAAGGTTTGACACATGCCATTCACTTACCAAGGGTTTTTAAGACAAAATGGATAAGAATGGTACTCAGCCGAGTACATGACCAATTCATGTGGTTGGATGAACCTATCAAGATCACTAAGGATATATTGCCCATTTTATTGGATTCTCGATCGGAGAGAAGCCCAAGACCACTAAGAAAGTCAATAAGGGTAAGCTCATCGAGATAGCCAAAGCACAATGGGATGGAAGAGGAATGTGAATATCTACTTTGGAAGACCCCGAGTTAAGGTATGTCTATAACATCTTATCATACCGAGTGTTTCAATCATCCTGAGTGGAAAGTGTACCATGTGGAGCAGTAGATTTGGCATACAAGCTAGTAAAGAATGGACTTCAATTGGATGTTTGTGAAATATTACTGAAGCAATTAGAAGACAACATGAACACTATTAGGAAAGCAAAGACTAACACCCTAAAATTGGTTCATTATTGGTATGTATCTTCTTCTATTGTTAGAATTTATTTCCCTCTATTGGAGATGTAGTTTGGATCCCTGGAAGACCTATTATTTATTAGATAAATGAGTATATATAGAGTTTAGGAGATAATTTTGATGCAATCATGTCTGAATACTTTTTAAATTTCCAAGCAAGAATGCATAAGAGGTATATGATTCCATCTCAATTAATTGTGAAGTATCAAGATAATATATGTTTTGAGGTTGACACTGACATTTGTATTATCAAGGTTGTTGAGCCTAGAACCAAGTGGATACAACCGACAAGATATGAACTGGATATTGATATTAGATCACAACATATAGAAGCACTACTAGAAAAACTTGTTGATTCCAAAGCAAAGATGTATGACACTTATGAAGAAGTGAAAGTAAGGAATAAGCAAAACATTATGATACCTAAGGCAGTCAAGAAGACAGGAAAAATAATTGAAACTCTATCCAAAACACTAAGAGTTGATGGGACTAGTGTTAAGGAAACAGATAATGAGAAAGGTATTGTTGTTGCTAAAAAAAAACTTGCAGTTTTAACTTCACCAAGAAAAAGAGGCACAGGAAGGAATACCAGATCCTCAGTGAAACCGAATGAAAAGGAAGTTGCAGAGATAGCTCAAATGAGTGGAAAGAAAATATGTGAGATCCCGAGGAGGAAAACTATCTGTACATTCATGAAGGAAGATGATACTTGAGGATGAGAGTGAAACAAAATCAGATAAGGGGAATATGTCTACACCTGCTGGAGAGTTTTCAATTGTTCCACAATGTCTAGATGATTTTCTGGAAGATCTAAAGAATTCAGGAAGACTTGGAGCTTTTAGGAAAGAAAAGTATGAGAAAAGGAATGATGAAGACAAGATAAAGAATGAAGAAGCTATTGTGGTAATACTAATGCAATATAGATTAACCCTAATTGAGCTAGAAAACAAGATACCAAAAGAGTTGTATAATAATATTGATGCAAGATGGAAGTATGCACTTAATGCTAAAAAATAAATAAGAGAAAGGTCATGTGTACATACTATTCCTTACCTTGCACCATATGAGATTCATGAAGCACTAAAAAAATATGTAAGATGATTTATATTCAAGGGAAGAGCCCTAAGAATCATGAATGGAGATATACTATCTGTGGATAGGGAAACTGATGCAAAGTGGAGAGATATATTTGACATATCTAATTCTGAGAATCCCGATGCAACAAATAATTAAAGTGAAACCATTATTGACAAGGTAAAGGAAAGCACAAGCCAAGTAGATCCTATTGATCTAACTATTGAAAATGCAGAGGTAATCATTGAAGATGCATCAGAGGATATTGATCCTACAAAGGAGTTGTCAAAGGATGAAGATGTAATGAACTTGCAAGTACCAGAAACCGAGTGTATTGATATAGATGTTGCACCATTGCAAATTATTGATCCCATATTGATACAAGTACAAAATTGTTCTACTATTCAGATTGGTACTATTGAAGTCACACAAGATATGGGAATTAAGCCACCAGTTGACACAGGTAAAGAGAATTTTGATGAGCCAGAGGTTACCAAGGTTGAACATAGGAAGGATACCAAGTTGGAAATGCTACAGGAATTAAATCTAAAAGACAAGGATCTAGGGAAAGAAGAAGAAAAACAAAAAGAGGAAGTTAAAGAAGAGGAGATTATTGTTGGTCACCATACCGAGTCACTAGATGCAATAATTGCATCACGTTCCAAATACTCTACTAGAGAGAGAAGATTGATTGAGAGAAAAACTAATAAAAAGAGAAAGAAAATCATTGATTTGATTAATCCAATGATCATACCACCGGGAGACCCAAATATGATGAAGCCCAAATAATTACACATTTATGCAGAGATTGTAGCTTAAAAGGCTGAGTAGGAAAATCTATTGGCGAAGAAGAAAAGGTAGACATCTTAGAAGATGTAAAGGAAGTTTTCCAAGAAATTACTCCTGAAGTTACTATTGATGAATCTGAGCCCTTGCTAGACCAAGTTGGAAATATAGTCCAATAGATCAAAGGACCAAACAAGGACATGATTGCATACATGTTGAAGATTCACAAGGAATATATGAACAAGAAATTGATGGAGGACCTACTGCAAAATATTGATATAGAAAAGGTAACTCTTTCTGAGTTATGTTTAAAAATTGAAGAAAAATTGCAATCCATCATTTCAATGTTCCAAAAATTATGTATTCTTTCTAAATTTACCAAGGAAATCAAGAAGAAGAAAGAGGTAGATACTGAAAAAGAGTTGACTGAGCAGCTTAAAGTGCTAACTACCGAGCCTGGAGAATTCCAGACCTATTACTCATAGATACAGGAACTCATGGGAGTTCAACTCTCATTGATACAGGAGGAAGATAAGCTAAGATTGGAATTTATTGAACTGCAAGCACTATTGATTCCCCATATTCAATCCATGGAGATACATTTGAAGAAAGGAAAAAAAAACTAGTAAGTTTTCCAGCGGTCAACACCTTGGAGACTATAGTTAACCTATCAGTTGAAATCAATGACCACATTTTTATATTACACAATCTCTACGACACTTGGGAGACTGTATTGGCCAAGTTACAAAAAAGGTATAAGTACATTTTTGATACATAAGTTTTACTGTTGACACTTTTTGTCAAAAAAGGGGGATAGATAAGAAAGTTAGATATAGATTTCTGAAAATAAAAAAAAGGGAAATAGAGTCAATGCAAAATCAAAAAGTATATATGTGAAAATAAAAAAAGGAGAAGAACAACTGTACATATTTTGTATAGTGAGTAACATCCAAGGATGAGTTACAAATTTTGATGACTTTGAAGGTTTTTTGTCAAAAAATGCTCAACTAATGTCAAAGGGGGAGATTGTTATCTCTATAGAATATTTTGTTGTCATTAGTTAAGTCAAAGTCATATGAGTCAGAAGAATCAATCAGTGAAAGGGAGAAAGCCAAATATTTAACTAGTCGATAATGCACACCGAGTAAGCTACTGGAGTTGGTAAATCACACAAAATAGCTAAAGACACTTCACTGAGAGTCTATAGTTATAGAATACCGAGAGCGTATGAAGTACACCGAGTTGACAATTACCAAGTAGTAAAGATCATTTAACCAAGCAAAGAGAAGTTACTCTACCGAGTTACTTAATTGAATCGAAATACGATAAGGACACATTTAATGAATTTCCATAGCATTAATTATGATTTTACTATGCACTGAGAACAATTTTTTACAAGATCGATGATCGTGATAATTCAAAGAGAAGATCTAAGGAGTAGATTAAATGGTTAATAAAATTTTGTTATTTCAAATAAAAAAACCAAGTACCGAGGTAAAAGTGACACAGTCACCAAGTGAAAAAGAAGATCTAATGGTTAAAAACAATTCACAGCGTACCTAATGCATACGATTAAGAGGAATAAACTCTTATATTTAATGGATGATTTACACAACAAAAGAGAGTGATGATACATAGAAGAGGCTGATATTGTTAGTGAGAGTAAAAGGATTTATTTGAAGAACAAAGAGTAGAGAAGAGAGCACTGAATAGATATTTAGCTACAAGAGAGCAGATCTGAGTAGTGTTATAGTTTGAGATTGAAGTAACACAAATTTTAGAGCATATAGAGTCTGATCAACATTTTTTTTGATGCAATATAATAGACATTTTTGATTTTTTAATACTATTGTATTGAGAGATGTAAATCCCAATACTAGGTAGATATTAACTGATCTTATATTTGTAAATCCTTTAACATGGTACATCTCTAAGTGTAGAGATTGTAAAATCCTCTAACCAGGTAGACCTAACAAGTCTTTGTATACTCTTAACTGGGTAAGCTATCAAAATGGATAAGCATTGTAAGCTCTAATCGAGCACCCTTTACACTGCAATCTACTGAAGGTTGTGACTGTCATCCCCACCGCATTTTTTTCCTCTAACCAAGGATTTTTGCATAAACAAAATCATGCAGTTATGAGTTCTATTGGTTGAATATTTTGATGATATGTTTTATAAGCTTTACATTATTTTCATTTCAAGTTATTGAGTTCAGTAAACAAAAACAACAATATATGCTTATAGGAAGTTTTATTTATAAAAATTTTTGTGGTACTGATTCACCCCTCCCCTCTCAATCCCAACTTTCCATAGTCATTCCAACACAACATTGATAACTTTGTTGCACAAATAATTTTTTTTTTTTAAAATTATCTATCAATTGACCCTATGTATTGCACAAAGGTATCCAAGAAATACCTAATTTTTTTTAATTTCCCTACCACACCTTTTCGACATACCCATTGCACACCAAGGTGCACATTATAGTTTAAATGATATGTGAAGAATCTTAAAGAAGAGGAAAGATAATAAGCAATGTGAAAATTTACTTTTTTTAAAGTATTATTATATGGTCTCATGGAGGGAATTTATAGGAACTATATTTATAGATAAAATGGTCTTATGAGGAAAAAAATAATGCTACAATATTAGTTATAATATGGTATATATAAGTCCTTATTTTAAGTTTGTAATTTTGTGGAACTGCATTTGGGGTGGTGCTAGAAATTTTGTCTACTAGCTTATGGGTTTTTTTCCGACAATTGTCTAGTGTTTTGAAATTCCTACCAAGTGATTTTTAAACAAAAAATATTTATCTACTATATTGAATTTAATATGAAAAGTAATTAAATTCATGAAATCACTAGTTTCATTAAATTTTACAACTTAATCTACATTAAAATCTGTGGACCACATGCTTTAAAATACTCCTAAAAAATATTACCAACAATTGTTGAATTCATTTAGGAAGTTCCTCTCCATGGAAATAAATGGAGTCATTATAGACTTACAATCATACATGTGCAACTTAGGTAGTCCATCAAGAGCACACTTGGGTTGAACAAGTGTGATATTGGAAGAATACTGTGTTATCTCAATCTTGATGAAGTAGTGCAAAGGGCTCAAGTAATTCATATATAATGTCATGTAAATAATATTTGACTTTATAATTGGTGGATGAGAATCTCCCTATAATAATCAAGTAGCAAGGTTATATTTATCCTTGATCTTTGTTACCCTTGGTATGGCTTGCAACTCACAATTGTGAAAGAAAAAACAAAATAATGCCTATAAATTCTCTCCTGTTTGAAACAATTCTTATTGTAGATTTGTAATACCTCATCACAAATCCTTACCTAAAAATATTCAAAAATATTGTGAGAATTGTGGCCTAATGGTCCATAGTAAATGATTAGTCCTCCTCTTTTCATCAAGAGTAGTTGAAACCATCACAGATAAAAAATCAGTATCAATCACTAAAACTAACATCATAATATACCTTCAACTTGGATATTTTATTACCATGGATAATTCAACCTTAAGAGTTCTTGGGAACCATGACTTTTTTGAAAGATAATTGATTAAGAGTAACACAATATTACCATGGATCACCTAATGATACTATAAATATCCTAAGTACATACAAACAAAAAAGCAAGGGAGATCCAAATTAAATGGTTAATTAGGATCAATGCTTGTTGAAGTGTTTACGAATGGGTGGACAAGGTAAGAAAGCCTAATTGTATTAGAAACTCTATGGTTAAAGATGCTTGAGAAAAAATATAAGTAAGATTGGTGACCTCCTAGGATGTCACACTGTTCACCTATATGAACATCACTTAGAAGCAATGAGCTCCAATTGGACAATTCAAATCTCATGAGAGGAAATTTTTCAACCACTACTCCTACAAAGTGGGGATGAAGAGTAACTCAATATTAATGATGATTCAACCTTATGAGTGCTTGGGAACCACTATGTGTGAAAGATAGGTGATGAAGAGTAACTCAATATTAGCATGGATTACATAATGATGCACTAATAGCCCAGGTACACACAAACAAGAAAGAAGGGGAGATTAAAAATAAATGGTTGATTAGGCACAATACTTGTTGAAGTGTTTACGAATGGGTAAGAAGATAAGCAAGCCTAATTGTCTTATAAACTCCATGGCTAAGGATGATTGAGCCAAATATTACTAAGTTTGGTGACATGCTAGGATGTCATACTATTCACCTCTATGAACATCACCTAGATGCAATGAGCTCTAAGTGGACAATTCAATCTCATGAGAGATGGGAGGGTGGATCATGAAGAGTAACTCAGTAGTAATCCATCATTGATTTTTAAACATTATAGTACATAATGTATTGTAGAAAGATCAAATACAAATATGCAAATTTATGGCACAATACTTGAAGGGAACATCCCTATAATAATGTTCTCTTCCATGACTTGTATATAAAAAAATATCCTTAATCACACAAAAATGGATCTTTACAAATAAATAGGATAAGGTAGAATTTTTACAAAACTTTTCTGAGAAACTCATTAAATTATAATGTTCAAAATCTAGGATATATTGGACATACAAATTCAATCCAAAGAACATTAAAATTCATCTTGAAACATATAATATCATCTAGGTTATTGAGTTTTCCAGCCATACCTTAGTGACAAATGGGACCAGAGTCCTGAGAATAATGAACTTTTCATTTAGTTTCTCCCTTCTTCTATGTTTTGCAAGTACATGATTTATAGTGAGGTCATCCTGACCATTTTTGCAAAGCTTGCTGCCATTGTTATCTCCTTCTTTGATTCCTCTTGGGGATCCTTCATTATCCTTGTCTTTGCTATGTAATCTTTTCATTGTGAACAATATGTATTTGAGAATCCACTGTGGATTTGGATTAGGTTTTTGCTGAAGAAGAAACCCAACATTGGGTGTCCGGGTGGAGAATGCACATTTCTCAGGATTATAGTTTCTATGCAATGTGGACGGCTCTGTCCATTAGCTCTGTCGCTCCTACTTTTGTCAGAGTATAATTGAAACTGTTCTTGAATAATGGGTGATGTCTTCTTCATTTTCTTCCTCTTTTTGAAGCTCTGCATGCTAAGAACATCAGGCTATAAAGGTTCTAGGAAAATTTCAACGATTAAAACATTTGACAATGTCGAATCATAATTTAATTTATATTTATTATATAAAATTAAAAAATATCAAATTAAAGATGAAATATTCTTCCCCTCTGTAAATGTAAAATATCAAGCCCCAACAATGGACTGTTGTATTACATAAAGCATAGACTTAAACTAAGGATTGTAATCTTCCTATATACTCCTATGAGTTCACTTTCCTTAGTCAACTAGACTCTACAAATTCTTCAAACACAAAAATCTCAGAATTTTCTCTTATCTCTGCTAGGCCTGCAACAATGTTCTTTTATTCAATCTATGCAATGAACATGGGACAAAGAATTTCTGATATGGTTTTCAAAACCTTCCAACATCACATTTACAAAGCCCAAAGTGTCAAACACTGACCTTTACTCTAGCATCCCCAAATTGTCACAAAATTCTCTAGTCTAACTGATCAGATTAGACAAGGGTTTAAGGGAATATTTAAGGATGGGTACATAAGGTCTATGTAGTCACTTGGAGACCTTCATTTGGTTTCAAATAGTTAGAAACATTCACAAGTTTGGACCCATAATATCCCTTAGATGTTTCTGTAGATGGATTTCTTCCTTACTAGTTGAATACATTCTGGATATTCAACCTAGGGCATCAACATAGAAGCATCAAATGACCTCCCACACTTCCGAGCCTTAGGATTATCAAATTAAATTGCCTTAACTCATGTTTCACTAAGAGACATCGAATTGTACTGGTGAAATCATGAGTTAGAGTCACATTTATGCTATAGACTAGAATATTGAGGGTTTCAGACCCGTACAAAAAGAAAATGCTCTAACTAACTCCAACCAACACCAAATCGACTCAAACCAATTGCATAGGATTCAAAAATCACCAAGAAACATGAAACAAAAATTAGTTTCAAGATTCAATTGTTAGCTATATGTACACTCTGACTGTCCTTAGAAAAAGTGGATTTTAATTCATCAAATTTACTTCACAAAGTATCATGACCCAATCTCTCGATTGGAAAAGATTCATACAAAATAAAAACAACTCCCTAACCAATCTAACTAATTCAGATCTAATTGTGTCCATTGGGAAACAAGTTGCAATAGTCGAGCAACAGTTTTGAAAAGTTGCATTGACAACATTTTTAGAATTGACAACTTTTCGACAACCACTAACAACACTAACATTTATGCATCCCACCAAATGGGAAATGAATCCAAACACCTACAAATGAAAAAATATGGTCATACATGACCCTTGAAACTCTTCTGCAATCTAAAAAACATTATTGCCTAAAAACACTAAAAAGGACAGTCCAGTGAACTAAGGAATCCTTGGTTTATAAACATACCAAAGGATCCTTGTCAACACAAGATGGACCAAGACAAAACCATAGGATGGCTCCAAGACACATCCATTATTAAAATTGAAAAAAGAAAAAGAAAATGAGATTGAAATCCTAGGTGCCCTGCACCAATTATCATTCTAGTGAAATAAAATCTAATGCATAGGAACAACCAACTATACTTTGCCTAAAACAAACAACTAGGTTGTAATTGCTGAGTACATATTAAGAATTCAAGAATCTCTCTACAAATAGAAATCAAGGAACATTATACAATATTATGGAGTTCTTTAGAGTAGTGTTATAGTGGAAATCAAGGAACACTATACAATAAATGCAAGAGTAAAGGGTGTTGTTGTGAAGATATAAGTCCTTTCTATATACAACCACTTTAAATATCAAGGACACCATTGGTTCATGGAGCTTTGAAGGTTTCTCTTGTGAGTAGTTTTGAGCGGAGGATGAGGAGAATGAATGATAAAATGAAGGCCATTGCTTCATGATGTAAAAATATTGATCAAACCAATGAAAGTAATGACAGTGAGGAGCTATGAAATGGAGAGCACAATGATAATTTCACTATTGAAATAGTGATGAAAAATAGAGCATAAAATTTTCCTATAGTAAAACATACCCGTTCCTTAGAAATCTTGGATTTCTTGTTCCTTAGATTTTATGTTTTCTTTGGAGTAGGTTGCAGGTTAGCATTGATGACATTAAGTTTTTCCATTAGCATACTTAAGTGAAAAACATGAGGAAAGTCATCGGTATAGGCATAACCAACAGAAAACACTCAACATACCCGATGAGATGACAATGGTTATCATGAAAATACTAGGTATAGAGTTGCTCGACGAACACTAACAAGAGTTCAAACTGATGACAAAGCATAAAGGACATTACTGATGGTACATTTTTGTGAACATCACCGACAGAGAAAAAAAGATAGGAACCCAATGAACAGTTCAAAAAAGGGACACCGACAAAGCAAAAAACTGACAGAGAAAAGAATGAAAGAAAATTGATAGACTGACAGAGCAGCCCGACCATCAGAACCGACAGTCAGTTACAGAAC
The DNA here is from genome assembly GCA_018584345.1 of Thuja plicata. Lineage (NCBI taxonomy): Eukaryota > Viridiplantae > Streptophyta > Pinopsida > Cupressales > Cupressaceae > Thuja > Thuja plicata. The sequence continues at coordinate 1,871,268 of MU225860.1, forward strand.
CCGAAAAAAGTAGATGTGACTTTACACGTCAGATAAAACATTGTAATTATATTTATAGAGTTTTTATTTGTTTTAAAACTTTACTTGAGGGTCAAGAAAGAAAATTGTAAATGTTTTAAAGCATCCTAATGGATCTAAAACATAACTAACTAAAGATCAAGGTCAAGTTGTAAACCTTGGATCCAGAGTTAATTTGAAAAGTGTGAATCAAGAATAGAGATAGAAACTAGTATAAATAAGATGTTCAATAATTTGTAAGAAAGACAAGAAGTAACTTGGATAAATGAGTGTAGCCATGAAGAGCATCTAAGTAGCTGAAGAGAATTCATGCAAAGTTCATAAATAGATTATATCAGTTCTCAAGAACACACACAGGCTACCGACAAGTGGAGACAAGGTATCTCTCAATCACTCAAGGTGATTAACATTTACATTGTAAGCTTTACATGTTTTGTTATCAATGATAAGGTCGAGATAGGGCCATATATTTTTATGTTTTCATATGTTTTATGGCTACTTTTGAAAGAATTCATATGTTTTCATGATACTTTCCAGATTGTTTAATATCTTAGAACTGTTATATCTATGGGTGTATGCAAATATATGTGAAATGTTTTTAAAAAAAGTTTATAAATATGCTATCTATGTGTTGTATGGATATATGGAATTAAATCTGATACCTTT
>MU225860.1:1872001-1886153 GCA_018584345.1 Thuja plicata
GAAATGTTTTTAAAAAAAGTTTATAAATATGCTATCTATGTGTTGTATGGATATATGGAATTAAATCTGATACCTTTCTGTCTTACCTTAAGTCGGGTGGGTTTCCTGTAGCCATATGGTGAAGAGCAAGGTAGTAAATAAACTTGTTATGAATTCTTTGTCTTGGATATGTACACGTGCTAAACCTTTTGCAGAGGCAATGGATCTATGAATAAGGAAGGAGTCAACATAAGAGGAACAAAGTAACGCTTTGGGAGGATCAACCGTTACAGAGCTCATAATGGTTCTACTACCGCGGGTGAGAATGAGTCCTGTTGCAGATGAATCATAACTGAAGCGGTCACGATGGAGTCAATCTAGTAGTAGTGTGTTCCTAGATTTCATGAATGTATAAATGTAGTTTGTTCCTTCAGTTTAAGTTGTTGGTCATGTTCTTGATGACTGCCATATCCATAATGTTGGGGAAGTCCTAGTCAATAGGAGTTTGTTCCAAGTTGTTGTTAAATAAGCTAGAAGTTCTATTTTCAGTAGTTATTCGATAGATAGAGAATTATTATTACAGTACTCTATTGTAATTCAGAAAGAGATATACAGTCTTATTTTTTGTATCCTATGTAATCCATGTTTTATGAATAAATTATGAGAGCTTCAACTTCTAGTATCTGAGATCTTGTTTATTCACACTTCTGTGGGGGCCCACACAGGAGGTGAATCTAATTCGTAGTTAAGTAGGTTGCAAGTTATTTTGAATAAGTAGGTTTGCAAGTTATTTGAAGCAAGTAGGACTCTGTTGCTCTTGCAGCCATTAGTAACAACACTAATGGTTGTTCCTGTAGCAAAGGTAGTTAGCTAGTCTATTGTTCCTGCAACATAGAGTTAAACTTCCTATTCCAAGAAGATTCCTTCATCTTTAGATTACACTTTTGACATTTCATTTCCTAGTTTAGTTCCTTTCAAGCATTTTCCATTTACTATAATGATGGATTTTAGAATGGATTAGAGCATATACTTTGCTGTCACCATTTCAAGTTTACGCCCCTGGTCAATAATTTAATGAGTTCAATGTATTGTTTCTAGTAGAAAGGATGCATAATCCTTAACTATAGGTATTATATAGAGTAGTCATTTTTGGTACCGCTGTCGGGGATGGTGTCAATCTAATCTAGCCTAGAGCCATTTTAGGCCTAGTTTAGCATTTCTTTTATGCATAGAAGAAGAGATCATCTTGGGTGTTTCCTTCCTCAAGATCATCAAGTCGAGCCATTTAGTCTATTCCATTCTGAGCTTGAGGAATCCCAAGTTGCACCCATAGAAGTCGAAGAACCATTTGAAAACATATTTTCTAATGCATTTGATCACTTACTATCATCTGATGAATCCTTGCAATTAGACGAACTATTTGCTGAACCATAAGATCTCTTACTACCGCCAGGGCCTCCTCCAAGGATGGCTCAACCAACCTTTCCCTTCCCAATTCCACCTCAGTAAGGAAATCAGAATTTGAAGAATATACCCTCTGCAACCTTGCCCAAGTTCTATGGCCTCATCACCGAAGACCCTGAGACTTTCCTTTTTGAGTTTGACATCCTTTGTAGGAGCTAAGACTATACAACTGATGCACATAAGCTCAAGTTGTTTCCATCCACTTTGAAGGATGTCACGCTATGATGGTTCATGGGCCTTGGTGCTAATGTCATAGCAGATTGGACTGCCATGAGAAACATGTTTCTTTCCCAATACAAAGAATACTATTGAGGGCAAGATTTGAAAGGTGATGACATCTCCAGGATGACCCAAAAAGAGGACGAGACCCTGGAAGATTATGTCTCGAGGTTCATGTACAACCTGTAGCATAACACTCGGCATCAACTAAACGAGGACTCTCAGAAACACCTTTTCATTAAAGGTGTCAATGAAGGAAGCATTGTGGCTCTGGACCTGATGGCTGGAGGCGATGTTACACAAAAAAATTGGGATGATATCAAAAATATCTGCTTGAACTACTCCCAGGCCACTGTCAAGAAGGGTAGAGGAATCCGAGACCTACCACACAAGTATGCTAGCTCCAGGGTATACAAGATAGAAATTTCTAATCTCTTATCGGGCTTCAAGAAGGACATCATTAACGATGTTGCTACTTAGCTAGATACCATGCAAGCTCTCATGAAGAAGGAGAATGTTGGTGCTGTGCTCGCAGAATATTGCCCGCATTGGCGCAGGGAGAAAAAGAGGAGCTGCAAATGCAAGACCATTGCAAATGTAGAGTCCTAACCAATGCCTATAGAGTTCAAAGATATCAATGAGAATGGGGAGGTGCTATATGTCGCTCAACATAGGCCATGGGCCCCATGTCCAGGTATGCCTCAAGATCCTCTTCAAATTCCTAGCAATAATAATCCATGACAGAGTTTCTCAAATTCAGGTCCCCATAATTTTGGAGGATATAATAGGTGGAAACAACCTCAATAAGGGTGGAAACAACCCCAACAGGGTTGGAAACAACCCTAGCAGGGTCGGCACCATCCCCAGCAAGGTTGGCAATAGCCTCAGCAGGGCTGGCAACAGCCCCAGCAAGGCTGGCAACAGCCTCAGCAGGGATGGCAGTAGCCCCGGCAAGGCTGGAAAAAACCCCAACAAGGGTGGCAACAACCCAATCAATGGTATAATCAGCCCCATCAGCAATCCATAATGCCCCCTCCACATCAACTAGTTCTCATGCCTCCTCCTGCAGCAGCTAATAATCCTCCTAAGCCACCGTAACTGCCTGCACAACCTAATCCCAATCCCAATAACAAACCACCCGCTCAGCAGCAGATCTATGCCTTGCATAACATTCATCTCAGGTCAGGAACTACCCTTGCTTCACCACAACCCCCTGTCATAACTGAAGTGGAGGAGCCTCTTATTGACTACGAAGATGTGTCGGCTCCTGTAGCCAAAGAGCCTCCATTTCCTCAGAGATTAGCTCAACAAGATGAACCCATAGTAAACCATGCTATAGCAGACTTACTTGACCAATTAAAGCATATAACGGTAAAGATTCCTTTCCTAAATGCTATCAAGGAAGTCCCTGCCTATACTAAATCTATTCAGGAGGCCTGCATTAAACAACCTGGAAGGAGGAAAAAGGATCCCAAGACCATTCATGTCGTCAGCCAACTCTCTGATCTTATGTTAGACAAGTTGTCTATACCCAAGTATGCCGATCCAGGAAGTCCTATGGTTACAGTTACCATCCAAGGTATACAAGTTCCAAATCCCTTAGTGGATTTAGGTGTGTCTATAAATGTCATGACCAAAGAAGTCCTGTCCAATCTAAACATTGCTGGTCTCCGTGACACACCAACAATTTTGCAACAAGCTGATAGTTCTACTGTTAAACCTGATGGGGTAATTGAAGATGTGATAGTCACCCTACATTCCTGGGAGTATCCCGTAGACTTTGTGATTCTCTCCCCTAAAGCTAATATGGGTGAGTAACCTCTGATTTTAGGATGACCATGGTTGGCCACTGCTAATGCCTTCATAGCTTTCCGATCAGGAAAGATGACCATCTCTAATGGCGTCAATACCAAAAACTTGACACTCTACTCCCCTGCTCAAACCATGTTGTAGGACGAGGATGCCATGTGGCCAGAATTAGATGAACTTGATCTCAAAACCAACTTAATCTAGCAACTCATGGTAATAGGAAGAGAGCCATTTCTAGCCTCTAGGGAAGAAGATGAGATAATTTCATATATCCTCACTAATGACTACGACATAGATTCCCAGATGTGTCCACAATCAGACTATGTTTTAGAGACTCTTTTGACCACTCCAAATGCATCTCCATATTCACTATCTTCCAATTGTCTTCATCTCCTATTACCCCATGAAATGTCTTCCCCACCAATTGCTGAGTTGGCCATGATGGATAAGGTCATAAAAATGGAAATTAGCCCTGGCAAGGAATTGAATATCAGCTCTGACCTATCATTACCCCGCCAAAAAGATATCCTGCAACTGCTACATGACAACCAATAGGCCTTTTCTTGGGATTACACCGACATGAAAGGGATAGATCCTACGCTTTGTACCCATCAGATCTACATAAGTCCAGATTATAAACCTGTTAGGCAATCACAAAGAAGAGTCAATGCTATCCTAAGGGATATAGTCAAAACTGAGCTCCAAAAGCTCCTTAATGCCGGGTTCATCTATCCAATTTCTGACAGCCAATGGGTGTCACCTCTTGTCATAGTGCCAAAAAAAGGAGGTAAATGGCACGTTTGCATGGATTATAGGGAGCTCAATACAGCCACTAAAAAGGACCATTTACCACTTCCATTCATAGACCAAGTCCTAGACAACCTAGCAGGAAAGAAGTATTTTTCCTTCTTGGATGGGTTCAGTGGTTACAACCAAATTCAAATAGCTCCTAAGGATCAGGAGAAAAATACCTTCACCTATCCTTGGGGAACTTTTGCATATTCTTTCCTCCCTTTTGGCTTATGTAATGCCCCTGCCACTTTCCAGCGAGCAATCATCACTATCTTTTCAAACATATTTTCTGATTGTATAAAAATCTACATGGATGACTTCACTACCTATGGGAACACATTTGATGAAGCCAAGGATAATCTAGAAAAGGTACTCTAAAGATGCTAGGACTATAATCTCTCTTTGATCAATAGTGAGAAGTGCTTTATGATGTTGGAAGAAGGTGTCGTGTTGGGACATTTTATTTCCTCACATGGCATCCAGGTCGACCCTCCCAAGATTTCAGTCATCAGTACTCTTGCCACACCAAAGAAGCAAAAAGATGTTCAGAGTTTCCTTGGCCATGCTGGGTATTACAGATGGTTTATCAAGGATTTTAGCCAAATTGCAGCTCCCCTCTATAATCTATTAAAAAATGACTCTGATTTTACTTGGAATTCTGAGTGTGATAAGGCTTTCCTACAGCTGAAGGAAGTTCTAACCACTGCACCCGTATTAAATGGACCAAATTGGGGTTTTCCCTTTCATATTCATACAGATGCTTCTGATTATGCTATCAGAGCAGTATTGGGCCAGCAAGAGGATGCAATTGAACATGCCATTTATTTTATCAGCAAGAATCTACAGGGAGTCGAATTCAATTATACAGTGACAGAAAAAGAGCTGCTTGCAGTAATTTATGCTCTGAACAAGTTCAGGCATTATATTACTGGTTACTAGATTTTTGTCCACACTGACCATTCTATGATCTTGTACCTGATGAATAAACCAGCCATCTTAGGAAGATTGGCTCATTGGTTACTACTCATGCAAGAATTTGACATCACCATCATCGACAAGCTCGGGAAAGCCAATGTTGTGGCTGACTTTCTCTCTCGCTTGCACGTTCCTGATGATCCTGTAGCCATCGATGATAGTTTTCTAGATGAACATTTGTTCCTGTTGCAAGCACACAATCCATGGTACACTGATCTTACCAATTATCTCACAACTAGTTGAACTTTGACCCATTTTTCTTCCAAGGAACGCCGGCTGCTAGTTGAGAAAAGTTTCAACTTTTCTTGGATTGCTGGTTTCATGTTTTACACTGGCCCAGAAAAAGTTATGAGATGATGCATTCATGAGGATGAGACTTATGACCTCCTCCAGGGATGTCATGATGAGCCATGTGGTGGCCATTTTGCAGCCAAAAGGATGGCCTTCAAAATTTTGACTACAGGGTATTATTGGCTGACTCTCCACAAAGATGCCGCTCAATACACTGAGAAATGTGATCGGTGCCAGTGAATGGGGAGGCCTACTAAGATCGATGAGATGCCCCTATAGCCACAAGTGGTGGTCACACCCTTTGATAAGTGGGGCATTGATTTTGTGGGCCGAGTTGACCCTTCTTCTCAAGGTAAGTCTTACATTTTGGTCTATACTGATTATGCTACTAAGTGGGCTGAAGCTAAACCAATGAAACATCCACGAGACAATAATGTTACTAAGTTCTTGTATGAGTGAATTTTTTCCCGCTTTGGTGTTCCAAGGGAAATTGTCTCTGATCAAAGGGGCGTAGTTCACTTCCAACCTCATTGCTATTTTGATGGAGGAATACAACATTTGTCATGCAAATTCATCTCCTTACCATCCATAGGCCAATGGTTAGGTTGAGGTCACTAACTGTGAATTGGAGGCCATTCTTACCAAAACCGTGGATGTTCATAAGAAGGATTGGGCAGCTAGGCTTCCTGAAGCACTGTGGGCTTACCGCACCATGTGGAAGTCTACTACAGGATTCACCCCGTTCCAACTAGTCTATGGGAAAATGACAATGATGCCAGTCAATTTTGAACATAAAACCTTGCGGACAGCATTGGAGCTCAACCTTGATCTCACTGCAGCTCAATAGGAATATGTTCTCACCTTGAACAGTCTGGATGAATGGAGGAAATCTGCTTTAGCTAACATCAAGTTGGTACAACAACAGAGGAAGTAGTGGCATGACAATTTTATCAAAGATAAACAATTTTTTGTCGGTGATTGGGCTCTCCTGTATGACTCCAGATACCACCACACTCCTAGTAAGTTCCAAACCCACTAGTTAGGACCCTATGAAATAATTGTTGTATTTTCAAATGGTGCTGTGTAGTTGTCAACCGTTGACCCTATTCGGTTCAAGCTACTAGTTAATGGCTAGCAACTCAAGCTATACCATAAACCACAGAGAAAAGTTGAGTTCCTACAGTAGTTTTCTAGCACTGTAGTTAACGATCCTCTTGTAGCACAAGAATGTGAGCCCCTCGCTCATATTCAGTCTTCACTTTAAAAACTAGTCGCATCACCCCATAATAATTACTTTCTTCTGGAAAGTACTTTTCTCTGCGATAAACATTCATTTCATTCTTTATTTTCTGCCACCCATCCACCTCATCATTTCCCAACATCGAATGATAATTAATTCATTCATTTCGTAGAGCCACCACTACGTCATCAGGTGTGTGTACTTTTCCTTGGCATTTAAATTCATTAATTCATTTTTTATTAGCTTCACTCTTGTCGTATGTGCCATGGTGGGACCCTTGGCGTACTTAAGTTGGGGGGAGAGAAAATATATGATTTGTTCTATATAACTATGCACATATTGTATGATATATTTTTCAAACTTTTAAAAATTTTGTACCTTTTTCACAAATATTACACATTGTACCCTTGATTGGACAGCCTCAAAATGAACAATTAAATTTGCACTAATAAGCCAGCCAAGGTGTCCATATGGATGTCTACTGAGTAATCATGAATAGTTAAATCTTTTGAGATATGATAGATATGCATTCATTTCTCCATTTAGCATTTGAAATCTCGAAGTCTAGAACTTTCCATTTTCCTACAGCTTTGTTTTTTTGACCTTCTTTGCAAGTTTCTTGATATAGCTTGTAAAAAATCTCTGCGTTGCTTGTACATTCTTGTGGTGTGTATCCTTCAAAATCTATAGATATGGGTGAAAATTTAATTCGTTGTGAACCCATGGTTCATGATGTTCTGTTAAACAATCAAGACTTTAGGCTATTATTCCAGGCTAGAGGATGGATGGATTACATTCTAAATCTCACTAGCCAGAATGAGGAGGTAGAATTACAATTCTTGAGCACACTCTATGATGGGGTAGCTACTGTTAAAGGATTAAGGGTACCATAATCACAAGAAATTGTAGCAAAAGTAATGGGGTTACCGCAGGAAGGCGAGGAGTTTCTGGAGAATTTTGACCTAGCAACTGTGAGAGCATAGTTTACTTTACACACAGACCCACCACTGGAGATTGAAAAGAAATAAGGGACTAGTAGATTGTCTTTACCAGAAACCTTTAAGTAGTGTGCGGTTTTTGTGATCAAATATTTCACCTATGAGGGTCGACAAGCCTACCTGCATGCAATAAATTTCAAATTCCTGAGCTATTTAAGGCATGACAACATACCTATCAACGTGCCAAATTTACTCTATAACATTCTATAGAAAAGAGCTGTGGTAGTGCAGGAAGGTAAGCCTAACATTGTCTCCCATAATTGTCTCATTAAGCTTATAGTAGAGAAAGCATTACGAGACTATCCTAATGTAACATGGGAAGAATTCTTGGAAGGGAAATTAGAAGAAACCCTAAGACCATTAGGGAGTAGGGTTGGTAGAAGAATCCAAATAGAGTAGGGGGTTTTTAAAGTCATTGAGGAACTAGGAGCAGGTTTGTCCTTAGCAAGGAAGCCTAGGACTAAGAACTCTAAGCATCCTCCTAAAGCTTCTACATCTGGGTCATCCCAAAACAGGGGCAATCAAAATTTTTTGGAGAAAGAAGTCTAGGAGAAAATTGTTCCTCCTTCTGATGATACAACTACTACCCCTGCTGGAAAAGGGAAGGAAAAAGAGAAGTCAGCTACCTATGGTAAGAAAATGGATCCTAGAACTTCAAGTACTTCATGGAAGTGAAAGAATGCTAATAGGAAGGAGAAAACTCCTTTACGAAGAAGCAGTAGGCAAAGGAAGGGTATGGCCATAGATATGTCACTAGAGAATGCAACGGTCAACCTTGATTCTCCTAAGTCAAGAGAACCATCAGGAGGTAAAAAATCTTTTGAGGTGGTTGTGGACAAAGAATGTGTAGTGATTAAGGACGATTCTACCTCTGAGGAGAAAGAATTTAGATTCCAGAGAAGGGATTCATCTACCCATGAAACCCAAATCAGCAATGATTTCATTAAAGCAGATAATAATGATGACTTCTCTGAGGGAGACCCTGTTCCTAATGAAGGTATGCCGAACTCACCCCCCACAATAGTAGAACAACATTTATTTGAAGACAATTCTGATGTTGCTACGAGTGGGGATACACCTCCTACAGCAGAAGGGGAGGATCTATTTAAAGAAAACCCTAGCATTGACATGATGGCCGAGCAAGTTTTGGATCAAGAGTTGGAAAAACTAGTTGCTATAGCTCAGCAATATAGTAATCCAAAAAGGGCCATCATAATTCATTCAAAGTTTTCAAAAAATGCAGCTACAGGAGATGATGGATCAGTAGGAGAAAATCATGATGAAGGTGGTCTGCCAGAGGTACCTTGTCCTATAACTCCATTCTCTGTTATTTTGTGGTTAGTTAATCAGTTAATCATGGAAAGAGAACAATGGCAAAGGTAGAAGAAAGATTTACACTGGGTTATTGATCAAACTTTTCAAGAATTGGTAGAGGAGGAAGAGGTAGAACAGCTCCAAGAAAGATTGGCTAAGGTAACGTCAGTTATCCATGACCTGATGAGCTGTAGGTCCCCTTCCCCAGTATATGCCATTTTTCTTAAGGAACAATTATTGAATTATCAATTGACCAATATAGTCAAGGGCAAGTCTCCTTTGTTAAATGAGCCCATTTAGTTTTTTCAAGCCTTCCATAATTCTCCTGCAGCCATACAAAACTTATTATGTGAATTCTTCCTGCATAATCTAGCTATACCTAATGATAGGGTTTGGAATCCACTACCCTATGTTAGAGATATCTAGCTTAGGGCACTCATGTCCTAGATGCAGAATGAGATCAGTAGGGAGTCTCAGGGTAAAATTTATAGGGAATTAGAGGATGAAATTCCTCTACACTTACGGCTAGAGGCTAAAGATCCCAAAACATACTATTATGACTGGATGAAGATAGCGCAGTCAGAATCAGGGGAAAATATCATCAACCCTCTCAGGGATGCAACCTATAATGAATACACTTAGATGGCCAAAACTAAATTAGCTGAGGCCAAAAAATCCCTCCAAAGGTGTTGGATTACTATGACAACATATATGAGGAATAAGGAACCCCATTCACCGCTTAATTTTTCAATGGAAAATAAGCGTGCTCCCTAGTATGTCATGTTGGGTAGAGAAAGAAAAAGCTATTGGCTTCCATTAATGTTCCAACCACCTCTTATTCTTTCACCTCTTCTACCTAATTTAGAAAACTTGGAAAATCATGACATGGCAGCAAAGGTCAGAAGGTGGGAAACATACAGGGACAATAAGGGTTTTTATTGGAGTTTTGCTGATGGAGGAGTTGGACAGAAAACAGTTGTAGATCTCAGAATGCACACCAGGATAAAGAACTACCTCTTTGCTTGAGGACCAGCAAAGGATTAAGCTGGGGGGAATGATAAGGCCAAGATAGGGCCATATAGTTTTATGTTTTCATATGTTTTATGGATACTTTTGAAAGACTTTATATGTTTTCATGATACTTTCTAGACTGTTTAATATCTTAGAACTGTTATATCTATGGGTGTATGCAAATATATGTGAAATGGTTTTAAAAAAAGTTTATAAATATGCTATCTATGTGCTATATGGATATATAGAATTAAATCTGATACGTTTCTGTCTTACCTTAAGTTGGGTGGGTTTCCTATAGCCATATGGTGAAGAGCAAGCTAGTAAATAAACTTGTTATGAATTCTTTGTCTTGGATATGTACACTTGCTAACCCTTTTGCAGAGGAAATGGATCCATGAATAAGGAAGGAGTCAACATAAGAGGAACAAAGTAATGCTTTGAAAGGACCAACCATTGCGGAGCTCATAATGGTTCTACTACCACGGGTGAGAATGAGTCCTGTTGCGGATGAATTACAATTGAAGCGGTCATGATGGAGTCAATCTAGCAGTAGCGTGTTCCTAGATTTCATGAATGTATAAATGTAGTTTGTTCCTTCAGTTTAAGTTGTTGGTCATGTTCTTGATGACTGCCATATCCCTAATGTTGGGGAAGTCCTAGTCAATAGGAGTTTGTTTCAAGTTGTTGTTAAATAAGCTGGAAGTTCTATTTCCAGTAGTTAGTCGATAGATAGAGAATTATTATTACTGTACTCTGTTGTAATTTAGAAAGAGATATACAGTCTTATTTTCTGTATCATGTGTAATCGATGTTTTATGAATAAATTATGAGAGCTTCAACTTCTAGTATCTGAGATCTTGTTTATTCACACTTTCGTGGGGGCCCACACGTCAGGTGAATCTAATTTGTAGTTAAGTAGGTTGCAAGTTATTTTGAATAAGTAGGTTTGCAAGTTATTTGAAGCAAGTAGGGCTCTTTTGCTCTTGCAGCCATTAGTAACAACACTAACAGTTGTTCCTGCAGCAAAGGTAGTTAGCTAGTCTATTGTTCCTGCAACATAGAGTTAAACTTCCTATTCCAAGCAGATTCCTTCATCTTTAGATTACACTGTTGACATTTCATTTCCTAGTTTAGTTCCTTTCAAGCATTTTCCATTTACTATAATGATGGATTTTAGAACAGATTAGAGCATATACTTTGCTATCACCATTTCAAGTTTACGCACCTGGTCAATAATTTAATGAGTTCAATGTATTGTTTCTAGTAGAAAGGATGCATAATCCTTAACTATAAGAGGTATTATATAGAGCAGTCAATCAACAATTAGAGATTTAATATATTATCAGATCAAAATTTATATTGTAGTTTCATTCTAACAAGTGCATCACATCTAAAATCCTTTTGTAGAAGGTGAACTTAACAGTTCTTGATAAATGTCTTAACAGAGTGCACACTTAATAGTGTTGCAAAAAGATTCAAACAAAGTAGATCCTAAAAGGTCTCCACTCTAATACTCCTAACATGGTAGATCATTAGAAGTGATCAAATTGTAAGCCTTAATTGGCTCCCTTCTGATCTGCTGATAGTGGAGTTTTGTGGGTGACATCCCCACCGTAGTTTTTACTTCCTAAAAGGAGTTTTCTGTGATATCATATCATGTGTTATGTGTTATTTACTTTCATGTATGTTTCTTGAATGTTTACACATGTAAAGAACTTATATTATGATTTCACATACATATAGAAAGATGAACAGATAGATAGGAATATACAAATTTGATGACACAAAGCTTAATGGGCCAACCAAATAAAAAGTTTTAGAGGTACTGATTCACCCCTCCCCTCTTAGTACATCATTGCAATAATTCCAAAAATTGGTATCAGAGCTAAGTATCTTTCTTGAAAAGCTTAAATACTTAAGAGAAATGATCAATACAATGGAAAAGTACAGATTGGACAAGACTATTGAGAATGAGTAGTTACAAATTCAGATTTACTATGAGCAGTACAAAGAGGTGAGAGTAAGCATGAGAAAGTTGCTTGATGAAAGAAAGATTATGGAAACTAGGCTTAATGAAAAAGATTATCAAGAAGAGGAGATTCTAGATTACTTCAACATAGTTGAATCATCAAGTAAAGCATCAGACACATTAGTAGAAGAGATCACAAGTCTACAAGAAGTCAATCTACATCTGATAGAGAAAATCAAGATGCTGCAAATCGGTCAAGAGAGTCAGATGGTAAAAATGATTGATGTCATGAATGATTCAAGAAAATCTAAATCAGAGAGAACATTGGATATTGACGATAGGAGGAAAATTACAGAGAAGCTACAAGAAAAAGAATCATAGATTCAAAGACTTACTGATCATCACCATGAGATTACCAACCAGATTATTGTTACGAGTCAAGAGTCAAACAGATTAAATATTGAACTCATTGAAAGAATATAGATCATCGGTGAGCTAAGAGAAGAAAATGAGAAGCTAAAGAATGAAGTCAAAATTCAGAATCGACACAATGAATTGATCAAGAAAGTTGAAGATAGCAATAAAAGAATGGATGATTTCCTTGATGGACAAAGAAGAGTCAAAAACTATACATGAATAGGGTACACCGACAATGGAGAATCATCTAATCAATCAGATCAAAGGAATGTTTATGAAACTCTAAGAATCAAGAAGCTATCATGCAATCACTGTGGAAAACCATGCCACACCTCAAACATTTACAGAAACAAAATGAAAGGTATTCCTCAATCACAATCTACTTTCATTGGTAATTGTTATAAATGTCACAAGAAAGGACACCAGGCATATGAATGCAGATCCAGGTTGACAAATCCAAAAAGGGAAACCTACATGGAAAAATACTATCCTACCTACAAAATGAATGGACAAACATATCAAGAGTGCTGGAAAAAGAACAAGAAAGCATGGACACCAAAAGAACCTGATAATGACTATAAACTGACAAGAGTCGGTAACTCATATGTTTGGGACTACAACACATGGGTAAATTTCACAACATGTGGAAGGTATGGTCATATATCTTCCAAGTGTATGAGAAAATGGACTAGAAGACCAAGAGGATGGTTCAATCTAGGTATGGCATGTTTACATTGTCATAAGGTTAGACATGTGATAAAAGATTGCAAAGACCGATTGACAGAAACAAGCACTTATCCCAATGGAAACACCATTGATGACATCAAGAAGATGAGAAACAAGATGTGGGTAAAAGCTACAAACACTGAAGGTGCTGAAACAAGCAATGCAAATGATGATGCCCCATCCAATGGATCTAGTGGCATCACCATTTCCAACTAAGTTGCACAAGTAATTATGGAACTGCATTATGACAAGCTATATTATGCATCGATTCCATTACATATTGATCATATAGACAAATTAGCATTATTGAAGATGCACTATATTGTTACTTGTAAATATTATTGAAAAACAACCATCGGTTAATGGGTACAAATTAGCATCGGTGAACACACACAGTAAAAATGACATCACTTACTAAAATGTATCAGGCATTACACAAAAGCCAAGTTGCTAAGTGTAACTGACGGACATCGATGATCCTTGAGCCAACAAAAGTTGTCGTCGCCACTTTACCAATAATCATTCATGAAGTCACTGAAGCTGCTAGCAACCCTAACACTTTGTGCCTACACTGAAGATGTTATTTATGCCTCAACTGACAAAATCAGTCTTTGTATACCGATGAGTTGTTGGGCATTAATGACAACTTTGGGAACAAAAGTTATAAAAGCACGATGGAAGAACTCATTTCGCACCCATGATTTTCGAGAAACCAAGCAGAGCTAAGCAGAGCGATTGAAGAGAAGATTGAAGTGTGACCTCAACAACATTCTAACACAAATCAAAGGATTCACGAGTGATAAGAGAGATTTAGTAAGTGTAAGAAATGATAAAGAAGAGCAAAAAAGATCTTGTTTAATCTAATGAGAAAAGTGAGAGGAAATGCATACCATGAAATAACCAAGTCTAGAAGCATTCACCATACAATATGAGACAATGTTTTGA
>MU225860.1:1903704-1914877 GCA_018584345.1 Thuja plicata
GAATTTATGTGTTTACTTTGTTTATCTCTGCAAATTCAATTACATATATTAAAGGTTAATTCCAAAACTGGGGTTTGACCAAGGCAAACCCCTTTCCCCCAACAAACAAACATTTTTCTTGCAGGTACAGGTTTGGGACTGTAAATCTGAGGCCAGATCTAGATACCCTTTTCAGATTTATTTTGGACTGTGCGAATAGGGACACTTTTGGAGTTGAGCAGATCGAGTTGGAAAAAGTGGTATAGGGTTGACCTTTTTCATAAGACGACATCGGGATGAATTTTTTTTTCTGGGTTTTGTCCGTCTCTCTGTTCTGGTTTAGTATCAACTATCAACATCTCCAGAAATAGTCTATAGATCTCAGAAAATATCAATCTTTGATCTGCCACTTTGGAAGGTTGGTACTTTCTCCTATTCTTTTCAATTACTATCATTAATCATATTAATCAATCAATTTACAAAATTTAAGATCCCCTTTCTTGGTCTCTTTCCAAATATTGGATTCATTTATGCATTAACCCTTTGGGGTTGATCAAAATTGGATCTCCTATTTGTGTATTTGAGGGTGAAAGAAAGGAGCATCTTATCTTCCCTTAATCACAATCAACACAATAACAATTAACAATTCAAACCCTCCTAAACCACCATTTTCTCCTTTACATTTTAGTAACATACAATCAATCAAACAAAAAGACATAATTTTTTAATGTTACACCTACTATGTCTCAGATATCACTAAAAGATACATCAAAGAGTAGTGCAAAAGATACTATGGACATGGATATCAAAACATTTAGGATCAAGATGCAGAAGAGGTTTAGGATACCTGAGAAGATAGTTGAGAAATACAAAGACACCATATGCTTCATGGTGGAAATTGACTGCACTTTCATGGAGGTAGTTGAGCCTAGAACAAAATGGATTCACCCTCTCGATTATGAAGTTTAAGGAAATGTTTTGGAAGGTTATGCACAAGTCCTATCTGTGCCCAAAGATCCAAATGAACCTAGATGGGGTACTTACAGAGAAAAGACAAATCAAGTTGATTCTATCTTATACAATGCTGACAACAAAAGGAAGGCCTCAAGGAATACCTCAAATATCCTAAAAGTTCATGGTGTTACACAAGAAGACCTAGATAGAGCTAGGGAAGCTAAGATTGCCAAAAAACTTGAGAAAACTCCCACAGAAGTGAAAATGGAAAAGACTGATGATATGCCTAAGAAGAAGAAGAAGAAATCTGATGAAGGTACATCTATGCCATCAACCACTATTGATCTAGAATCCTTTCCACCTTTTGTACCCAGTAAGTTAACCACAAAGAAGAAACAAGTTCCTACAAGTCATCCATCCTCAAGGACTACAAGGAGAAAGGTAAAGAACACACAAGCCCCTCTTGAGGTAGGATTCAGGCCTAGTCTAATAGTCCTAAAGAATAGAATTGTTAATGAAGGAAGACTAGAATCTATCAAGAATGTCTATGATAAGTATCAAGAGATAGAAAAATTAGAAATTCATTCTATGATCATCTCTCACATGATTAAGTTCAAAAGGATAGTATTGGAACTCAAAATAGTCATACTAGACAAGGTATGGAACATACTTGATGTATTAAAGAGGCAAGCAATTGAAGAAGATATGAGGATAAGGGAAGAAACATTAGATAAATTTCTCTTTGTGTGCTTGCATGATGAGAAAGTCATTCTGTTGGACTTAGTAAATCCTGACCTCAGAACCAAAACAAGAGTTGTCCACATCATGAATAAGGAGTATGATCTGGTTAGTGAAGAGACTCATAAAGCATTTGAGTGGGTATTTCTAGATAGACATATGTATCCATCAATGGTGCCTACAATAAAGGTAACTCCAGTTCCTCCAAAATAGGTTACAGAACCAGTGATTCAAAATGCACCTAAGACAGGTCCACAGGTTTCAACACCCTCAGTTTCAAAAGCTTCTGATACAGTAAAAGATTCAGGAGATACTATAGTGATTGATGATATCAAGATATCCATGACCGCTTCTGAAAATGATATGGACAAAGTCAAAAAAGATTTTGTAAGAACTAAAGAGACAAAGGAGGTATGCACTGATGACACATCTCTACAACAAGATGAAGTTCCCTCTAAAGATTCAATAGATTTGAATAAAGAGGAAGAGAATAAAACTAATGAAACACCAGTCATGGAGATCCCAGTAAAAAGTGAATGCATGGATACTAGTTAGAATACTATATTCACACCATCCATTCAACCATCAACTTCATTGTTGTCAAGCCTAACTCCTAAAACAACAAGTCTAGATACATGGGGAGAAGAAGACCTGATCAAGATGAGTGTCCTATGCATGGAAAAAGCCAAAGAGAAACAAGTCATGAAGAACCCTCTATTTTTGGAATCAGTGAACATTCTGAATGACCTAATACATGTAGACAAGAAAGTGGCTAAAATTTATTTAGTTGATGATGTAGACAACATCCTAACAAGCTTCAAAGCACACTTTACAAGCCTAGTAGACTCAGCTACTAGAATTGCAGAAGATGAGTATAAAAAGGAAAGACTGAATGAACTAATAAAATTTTTTCTTTAGATTTAAAGTCATTAAAGATTGGTCAGACTATGTTGAAAGAGTTGGCATCAAAAGGAAGAAAGGTTATAGAAAACTGTATGGATATAGTGAAATTCACCTCAGAGTACATCAAAAAGATTGAAGAAGCTGACATCTTGGTTGACAGTGTTAGAAAATTAGTTGAAAAATCCATGCAAGACATGAAAATCTACAACAATATCTATCAAGGTTAGTTGGACAAGATTGAAAAGGCAAAGTTTGCGATCAATAAGATAAGAATCAGACAAACTCAACTAAGAAATGCACTAGCGCCCTCCTTAGCAGTTCTGTATGAGAAAATTAAATAGATTGATGCAACCATTGCTACCTATGATCAAGGACCTAGCATAGATTTGAGAAAGATGGAAAAACTCACACATGCCCTATGTGCCCATCTACAAACAATTGATGCACTAAAGGCATTCTAGCAGCAAGAGATGAAGAATATATAGATAACATATCCAGATGTATACATGGAGTAAGTATCATAGAGGCTTACAATTTTGACACTTTTGTCATTAATGTCAAAGGGGGAGTAAAGTATGTATGGGGATTAGTGTATATATTATGATATAGTATATGTTAAAAGAAGATAACATACAATTTTTGGTGTTAGTCAATTTTGAGTAACTTGGCCACATTCCTTTGTTGCCATTAATGACAAAGGGGGAGATTATTGGAAAGTTAAATCCCAAGGAACATATGACTTGTTTTGTGTTGTCATTATGGCAACAAAGTCATATGAAGTTTTGACAGAAAACTTTGTAATGAAAATTGACTAAGTATAGAAGACTAGACAGAACAGAGATACATAGATGATCAGAGCACCAATGCATGTGCGTACGACCGATTCAGACTAAGCGCCTTCAGACATAGGCTCTATGGTGTGTTTTTATGCTTACCCTATACATGCATGGTACGGAATATCATTACAGACAAGTTACAGAAAGAACAAGTACACTAGCAGTTCAAAATATAGAGTATGAAGTCGACTTCAGGTTTTGGATTAGCGTGTAATATTTTGTTATGTAAAGGCTAAGAGCCTATTGTAATAAGTTTGTAATCATGTATTAAAAATTATTGTAAAAATTCTTAATCCAATTTGTTTGGAAGCATTGTGAATGTTGTTTTTGAGCGAACTAAGGTCTTGTTTATAGTCGCATTTATTTAGGCATAAACATATATATATATATATATATATATATATATATATATATATATATATATGCAATGTAAAGATATATTTGGGTGTCAAAAAAATATGCAGAGAAGATATAAGGAAGAGCAGTATGAGATAGAGCCCTTAAAGATGATAAGAGCATAATCGCATAACCAGAACTGATCAGACATCCGTGTCATATACATCAGTTCAATTTTGGATATAGTGCATATCTATTCTCAGGAGGTTGTAGCCTTCTTTCTCATTGAGAAGTGAGCTCTTGGATAGTGAGTCCTCACCCCTAACAGGGTTGTTTGTAAAAGACTCTTAACAGGGCCAGGCCCTTAACCAGGTCATTGTACTTGCATTGTAAAGACTATTCATAACAGGGCAAAGGAACTTTAACAGGTTCATTATACTAGTGCAATATTTGTGGGTACTAATTCCCACGGGGGTTTTCCTCTAATCAAGGTTTCCCCATAATCATATCACGTGTTATGTTTACTTATGTTAAGCTTCAATTGATATGCATTTGGTTTATGTTTAAAATTTCTGAAATATATTATTAGTTAAACACTGAGTCACCCCCCCTCTCAGTGTTTCCAACAGAAACATGGTTGGATAACATCATCAATGATACTATAGAAAAAGACCCTGTAGAAGAGGTGCAAAAAGATGAAGATATCAGTGTTGCACAGGCTAATACCGATGGACAAGATACACTTACTGGCACTGTAGAGGTCAATACACCGACCAACATGAAAATTTTGATACAAGCTATTGATATTTAATCAAGTTAGAAGAAATCATCTAAGAAAGATGATGATACAACCAAAGACATGGGTAATGATGAAAATAAAGATGCATTAGACACTGAAAAAGATACATATACAGAGATGAAGGATGCGATTGAAACTCAACAAAAGGTGTCTACTGAAAAAGAAAAAGGAGAAGATACTTAAACAGATGAAACATTGAGAAAGGATGAAGAGAAAGAAAAGAGTGAAGAAGTTAAGCAAGATGAAATGAAGGAAAAGGAAGATAAATCCATTGATACACCCAAGACCACTGAAGAGACATCTTCACACAACCAAAAGGTGTACTCAGAATAGAAACAACAAGATGCTTCATCTTCTTGACCCTCACCTACAAAATCAATCCAATCTCAAGGTCTACAAATGGTAGTTCACCAATCTATCTCCCAGCCAGAGAAGAAAAAGAAGAAAGTAATGACGAAAGATATCTTGGCTATAACACTTGATGAGGTAATTGAAATACCCAAGTGGGATGTATCTACTTTAGATACTAAAACAATTCAAAAGTTTGGAGTGATGTTTCAGAGAAAAGCAATACAAGAGAAGATGAAAAAGGCACATAGATAAGTCCAAGCACTTGATAAAGATAGGGACATACAACATAAACTTGTTCCAGATATAAAAGTTTAAAATGATATATCAGTTATGGAACAAATTGCAGTTCTTACCAACGCCATCACTAATCAAAATGTAGATGCAGAGAAGGCAATGGAAGAACAGGCAGAGCTGAAATATCAACATAAATTGGTTGAGAAGATCAACCAAGAAGTGATAAAGAACAAGGTAAAGCTCTCTGAATTAGCAATTCAATTAGACCATATGATTTCTGAAGCTGTTACCTTAGTTCAGAAATTGTGCACATTAGAAAATTTAACAAAAGAGAATAGTGAAAAGCTGTCACAACTAGATTCAAATTTAACAGCTAGTGTACAAAGTTTAACATCTGATGGAAACACAATAAAGTTGCATCATGCAAAGATCACAGAGGTAAACATATTAAGAAAAGAGATATGGGATGCAGAGACACAGTTTAGGAATGAGGTTACAGAGCTGCAAGCTCACATATTGCCAAACCTCACTACTCTACAACAACACATAACTGATGCAAGAAATCTGATCTCCACCCCAGAAATGTCTGTGGGAGACAACATATATGACATGCATGTAAGGATATCACTTGAGCACATGGCTCTTGAGAATGTAAAGGAGAAATGAGAGAAGATGATGGAGGAAATCAAAGCCTCAAACTCTCACATGTTTGACAAGTTGTAAGTACATTTTCCCTCATTATCAAAAAAGGAGGAATGTATAGTACATATGTACAATATACTACATTAGCAGAAAGGAGATAAGGATATGTATGTTGTATGTACAGCAAGGATAGATATGTATAAATAGATATGTACAATATATCAGAAAAAGGAAACAAAAAGGAGAAGTCAATTATATGTACATAAACTTACACGTACCGACATATGCATAGGGGGAGTCATTTCGTGACTAAGGAAAAAGTATACACAGGTGTACATACTAATACATTAAGTATGTTGCACATATTAGTTTTTGATACTAATGTCAAAGGGTGAGATTGATGACATTAAGTTTTGCCATTAGTATACTTAAGTGAAAAACATGATGAAAGTCATCGGTATAGGCATAACCGATGGATAGCACACAGAATACCCGACAAGATGACAATACTTATCATGAAAAGGCTAAGTATAGAATTCCCTGATGAACACTGACAAGAGTTCAAACTGACAACAAATCATAACAAACATTACCGATGGTACAATTTTGTGAACATCGTCGATAGAGCAAAAAGGGCAGGAACCTGACGAACAGTTCAACAAAGGGACACCGACAGAGCAAAAAATTGATAGAGCAAAGAATGAAAGAAAACTGACAGACTGACAGAGCAGCCTGACCATCAGAACTGACAGTCAGTTACAGAACCCACAAAAAGTGGATTTTACTTTACATGTCAGATAAAACATTGCAATTCTATTTATAGAGTTTTTTTTTGTTTTAAAACTTTACTTGAGGGTCGAGCAAGAAAATTGTAAATGTTTTAAAGCATCCTAATGGATCTAAAACATAACTAACTAAAGATCAAGGTCAAGTTGTAAACCTTGGATCTAGAGTTGATTTGAAAAGTGTGAATCAAGAATAGAGCTAGAAACTAGTATAAATAAGATGTTCAATTATTTGTAAGAAAGAGAAGAAGTAACTTTCATAAATGATTGTAGCCATGGAGAGAATCTAAGAAACATAAGAGAATTTATGCAAAGTTCAAAAATAGATTATATCAGTTCTCAAGAACACAGACAGGCTACCGACAAGTAGAGACAATGTATCACTCAATCACTCAAGGTGATTAACATTTACATTGTAAGCATTACAGGATCTATTATCAACAATTAGAGATTGCATATACTATCAGATCAACATTTATATTGTAGTTGCATTCTAACAAGTGCATCACATCTAAAATCCTTTTGTAGAAGGTGAACTTAACAGTTCTTGATAAATCTCTTAATAGAGTGCACACTTGACAGTGTTGCTAAAAGCTTCAAACGAAGTAGATCCTAATAGGTCTCCACGCTAATAATCCTATCAGGGTAGATCATCAGAAGTGATCAAATTGTAAACCTTAACCGGCTCCCTTCTTATCTACAGATAGTTAAGTTTTGTGGGTGACATCCCCACCGTAGTTTTTACTTCCTAAAAAGAGTTTTCTGCGATATCATATCATGTGTTATGTGTTATTTACTTTCATGTATGTTTCTTCAATGTTTACACATGTAAAGAAATTATATTATGATTTCACATACATATAGAAATATGAAGAGATAGATAGGAATATACAAATATGATGACACAAAGGTTAATGGGCCAACCACATAAAAAGTTTTAGAGATACTAATTCACCCCTCCCCTCTCAATACATCATTCCAATAATTCCAACAAGCATCACATCCCAAATGCCTCTTTCCTACAGAAACAACAAGCTGTAATTAGCCAACAATGTTAAGTAAATCACAAAATCTTACATTAACCATGATCCAAGTGAATAGGGACAGTCCCCTTGTTAGTTAAATCATCATAGTTGAGGAGAACATATAGAAATAAATAATGAAGATGCAGAAACATAGGGGAGATGACAAATTTGTGTGATTTTGTTGATTTAAACCAATATGTGATTCGTGTGATTGATCATTTATTGTTGATTTTGTTGATGTAAGATAATATGTGACTATACCAAAGTGCACAATGAATTTCATTATGGTTGATCATTTATTGTTGGTTTTGTGGATATACACCAACATGTGATTGTAGAAAAGTGCATACTTTCAAATTTTCACTTGACAACATGCGTCACTTGATACAGAGAAGTCAATTGTTTAGTAGTGTGCCTACAAAAGGAGTCAGGATTTTGATAATTTTTATAAACATCCTTGTCTGTTCACTCTCTCATATGTCCAAATGACTAGGATGATTTCAATACTTGACCCTAGATGCATGAATTTGAAATTTAGGAGCCCATGCCAATGGTCATCAAATCCCATAAATGTTAGCCTTGATATGTGGGAAATTTGAATTTTAAAATCAATGGATGGGATCACATTCAAGATCAATGAACTAATGGAAAATGCATCAACAAGGTAAAGTGTGTTTTGATATTCATAATGAGTGTTTTGATATGGAAAATTCAAACTTCAATAGAATTACCATCCAAAGGCTTATTTATGATCACAATGTTGGGTGAGATGAATGAATTCTATTCTCAATCCATTAGTAGTCATGTTTGAAACATTTTCATGCCTACTGCCGTTGTTGCCTAGTATAATTCAATACGGTTAACCTTTATAGCTCTATGAATGAAGAGTCTATGGAATATTCCAATTTGGAGGCTTCTTCAGGCTGTCTGTTGTCTTGTTAAGGACCAGTGAGGCCAACTTATGTATATCTATGAATAGAGAAGCAGTAGAATATTTTTTTCAAAGTTTAAGAATGTATGTCCCCCAATGTCTCACGTCCCTTATCATGCTTCATTTCTACCATATGTACCTACCAATGAATAGAAATTGTATGTTTCTTGGCAATTTATTGAATATCCACTGTACTCTTCCCAAAGAGCTATTCCAAATAAGTTAAATTTAAAGTGAGACAAGTACACAAGATGAAAGTTTCAAACATCAATGGTACTATTCTCTTTGTCTATTACATTTGCAAGAGTTGTTTAATTTGGAACAATCTTACTGTTTGCACATTAAGTGTTAAATTAGCAAATCGAATCACATTAATGAATTGAGACTTTTCATTTCAAACAAAGAGGCCCATAGACACATTTCAAGTAATCTACAATCATATAATGACCTACAGAAGCATCCATTATGTTTTAACTATGTGAATCTATTATCTTTGTAAGTTATCAAAATAATTATATTTTGGTAGTGTGTGTTCTTTTCTGTTGGCATTTTCAGTGTTACATGTGCTCTCTATAGTTTTGCAGATACTAGGTGTGCTCTTAATCTATCATTTTGCAATATAATGAAAATGTTACTTGCAAAAGCATTAAGAAGATTAACTTCCAAACAATCCCAAAGGGATGAAAACCTAATGATGGTATTATCCCTCTCTAGCAATCTTGAGTGGTGAAAGATAAAGATGCAAGTTAGGGAAAATGTTTTAGCTGGATACCTCAAATTCACTTTACATATTATCTGTCGATGTTCCTGAAGGTTGAAGAACTCTCACGCATGAGATAAAAGTGAAATAAGTGTTGAATTTAAGGTACCAACCATAATGACCTCACAATAATAAATTACGCATAGATTCTGCTTGACATAATACCCTCATATCTATTTGAATATAAATGGCCATTCCCACTATTTAACTTTTCAATATAGAGAATAAACCATCAGTATACATTGAAGTGAAAAAATGGTTAAAAAAAAACACAGGTGAGATGACATAGTGTCTGACCTATTCATAAGCAATCGGAGAATAGAAAAAATATTCAATTCTTTTTTATGAGATCATTATTTTGATGTGCTAGTGTATTTTGATTAAGTACAAAAAATAGCAGTGGCCATGTAAACATTTCAATCATATCGTAGGTTTTCAGTGACTAAATATATATAAATTATACCGTAGGTTGTCAGTGGCCATGTAAATAGTTCAATTATCTATCTAGAATTGTTGTGGAACATATTTTGTCAGTGGTCATGTAAATAGTTTGATTATACAAGAATAAGGGTGATACCACAATAGTGGGTTACACTTTTTTGCCTAAACGGACATTGAAGTCTACATTTTGAGAAAAACTTTCACATTTGGATGCATATTGTTGTTAAATTGTTTGAAATAGGAAGATGAAGTAAACTAGAGTCTTTTAGTATTTTCTGTCTAGATTCTAAATATATTTTTAAAATTTTTTTTTGAATTGATTTTAATGGTTTTTTTTATCTCCCACTAAAAATGCTATGTTGCTGAAACTGTCTTTTTCAAAAAGGTACAATGACTTCGTACAACATAACTTAATTTCTAAAATAGATATCAATGTGCTTCTTTTGAATTTGGTTTTGTAACATCCATATGGAGGGTATGCAATTGGTTTGATGACATTATCATGATTATTTCATTTTTTATGAACGTTTGAAGTAGAGTCAACTGTAATTTTGACATACCTGACTGCGTAGTTGATAACTTGTTGTGTATTTATCGAAATTCATTTTTTTTTTTTTATAGAAAGAAGACTCAAAACCAGAGGGCATTGTTATTTTTCAATTTTTTTTTCAATTTTCTACTATTTTTCATTGAACTTCAAACTTGGAAGTTTATATTTGATAAAAAACCTACATTTGATGCACGTCAAAATACATAGACCTAATTAATTCAAAATTTGTCAAATCTATATTCATTAGAAAGCACGTTCAGAGTACTTGTGCGATGCAAAAGGAGGTGTCCCTATTCTTCCATTTGAGCCCCACACTTGAGCCTCGAAGCCATGAAAATTGCATATTGTTGTGAGCCTTTGCAGATGGCATCATTTTTGGGGGTTTCGATAGAAACTACTTTCGATCAAAACTAATTAGTTTCGATTGAAACTACTTTCTATCGAAAGTAGTTTCATGATTTGGCATTTCCCCAACGTTTACCAAAGCACTTTTGATAGAAAGTATTCAGTTTCTATCGAAAGTCAAAGATGAATTTCGATAGAAACCAATGTCGGCCTCTTTGGTGTCGTTTCGGGTACAGAATGATTACATATAAATAAATATATGTTTTTGTCATCTTGTTATCTCAAAATTTGCAAAATACTTCACAATTTGGAAAAAGAAGACAATTCTGACACTTGTGATGGGAAATAAGAAGAGAAGGCTAAATAAGAGTGCACGACATTATTCAGAAGATACTGAACACAGACTACGTGAAGAAGCTCGGGAAAGATATTATCAAAATAAACAAGATACATGTCTATATCTCTTTATCTCTCTCTTTGTCCATATTTTAAGTTGATGATTATGACTTGTCTTAATGAAACATGTAAGCATGATATTGCAATACCTAATTTGATAAAGAAGAC
>MU225860.1:1932451-1945519 GCA_018584345.1 Thuja plicata
TATATATATATATGTATATGTACACATAATTATGTAAATCACAAAGATACAAAATTTTAAAAAAATTATCATGCTAAGTTAGACTGTCATGGGACAAGAAATAACATATATGAAGAGAGAGAAGATGTAAAGAAAGAAATAAAATATGAAGCAAGTGAAAGATGTGAATTCTAGTCCACATGCAAAAGAAAAATAGTGTACGGCTTGGGGAAAATACAATATGATGTGGACAGTCATGATACCACAACATACAACAAAATTTTAGTAATGTACCAATACAATATCCATCAAATATGAAGGACAAGTTACAAACAACAATTGGGACATTAAAGAATAGAATGTGCTTCCAAGAAGGGACAGAAGTGAAGAGAGCTCATTTGGTGGTCATTAAAATGTCAGCACACATATTTCGGGATGCTAAGGCACTTTCAAAGTAGAGAACAAATAGAGCTTCCCATGAAAATCATATGAATGTTGAACAATTTCAGTTATAATGTGACATGCCTTGCATTAATAAGAATTCATTGTCCTGAAATGGTGTTAAGAATGGAAGTAGATAATCATATATAAGAGGACAGTTTACTATCCAAGTTTGTATGCAACAGTGCCAAAGAGGTTTATAGGTTAGGGATATGGTTCATGAAAGCACATTGTAAGATTAGTATGTCAATTTTATGAAGGGAAACAGTTGTGTTATGAGCATGGTATCAATGTAAGGCATGGTTGGAGCATCATGAGACACTATACAGAGTGAGAATAATTATTGATTCCAGGCATATAGAGCCATAAAGTAGTTCTATTCCAATCAAGGGGATGACAATTTCATGTATCAAAGATTACAAAATAATAATGTGCCAGGGATGTTATGAGAATATTATAAAATAAAAGGACAACATTTGAGTAGTGGAATAACATTCAACCTTACCTCTATCTTAATACCAGTGAATTAAAAGTTTGTCTTTAAGGTTACTGCGATGGTGGAGACAATTGGAAGATGCAAGAACATAAGGAACATCACATAGAGTTTAATAAATTTAGTGGTTATTGGCAGAGGTTTACATGTATGGTAATGGATAACTATGAAAGGAAGAAGTTGATAGCAGTAGAAGAAATGAATGTCAAGAGCCCAAAGGAAAGATGAAATATCCCAAGCAAGAACAATTGACAAAATTAGAGGAATTGTGAAATATCAAATCTGAAAGTCAAAAATCAATTGAATTCAAAATATAATTACAATCCGTAGACGCCTTCCAATCTTGGTGATAAGTCTCCTTACGATGAGCATCCACATTGTAAGTCATGGATACCAACACAAAATATCATAAGAGGACCCCATTTAGAAAGAGGAAGGTGAAGATCCCTTGTTGATCACTAGTGGTTGTGGGTATCAAACCAATACCAATAAAAGACCGATGAAGCAACTCTAGGAGGGACTATGTACATTGAACATGAAGAGCTTGATATTGAGAAGAAATGTCAAGAGATGTTCAAGAAGCATCCACCCAATTTTGAGGCATGGAATAAATTGAACCATGTGCTAATGATATTAAAGAAATTAATTATGCTATTGTGAAGAATGATTCAACTAAGATTAAATCCTATGTGGAGGAATTGCAAGTATATAACAAAGCTCTTGATGCTATAGGAGAGATGAAGGCTATACCCCATAGACTATGACAAAAGGATTACTTCTTTCAAGACCAAGGGCATACGTATGTAATGGTGTGGGATCCAGGTGATATCTTGAGAGGTGTAATGGGTATGTGTCTTTGGGATTACCCACTCATTAATCTTAAAGTCTTAGCATCATACATAAAAGATGGTGTACTATCAACTTATCAAGATTTATTTAACAAATTTCTCCCATATCTGCAATATCTAGTCGAAACATCTACGAGGAGGATTTCAAAGGAAGCCCTTTTGGAAATACCTTATTTTCCTTCAACTGTTAGATCGTCTTACTAGTTTCCTATTGTTTACTTTAGTGGAAGCATTGAAATGTCCAGTGGAAGTGATCTCTTTGCATCTGTAGTGCAAGGTTCACACTTATAATGCCAGAATGTTGGATTGTTGCAACTGGAATTAGAGCCACTACTAATCAAATTATGGTGAAGCAATTTTTTCATTCCAGTTGGTGATTCACCATTCTCTGCTCGACGATTTTTTTCAATCACGAGGAATTAACACTAATCTATCATCATCAAACTGGTCTAGAAAGGCATGCATGAATGACCTTATGAAATGTGCCAAGAAGATATCAAAATGATTCAATTTATTCAAAACTAAGGTTTCGATAGAAAATATAATTCTAATAAACAAGAATGTGGACCAAAAGAGTCAATGGGTACCTTAGATGAAGAGAGATTTAGAAATCTTGGAGTTTATGTGCTATTCCCTATGTTTCTTACTCTACATGCCCTCCTTCAACTCTTTGCGGTGTGTTATGCCCTTTGCTAGTTACTCTGCGTGCCCTCCTTCAGATCTTCGTGACGTAACATAACATAATGAACTTCAAATCAAATGAAAACACACGTCCAAAATTGAACACTTATAGGTGGTGTTGAGATTTGTGTTTTGTGTGCCCTCCTTCCCTCCTTCATCTCTGCTTTGTGCAATAACGTAATGAAATAAAATGAAATCATCTTTTTTTTTAAAAAGTTATATGCCCATGTTGGTTGTAATTACGATGACATTTCATGGTTATCATAATTTTGACTAACATGGTAATGGATTTTAAAAAATCAAATTTTTCCTTCTATAAACTGACCAAGAAAAACCATTTTAATGCTTGGTCGGAAATGTTGGTCAGCAATATGGGTAAAGTATACTAGTGGTCGTAATTTCAACCAACATGGGCATAATGTAAAAAAACAAATTTTTCCTTCCATCAACCGACCAAGCAAAACCATTTTAATGCTTGGTTGGGAATGTTGGTCAAATTTTGGGATTAAATGTACTAGTGATGTCACTATCTTTGTCCCCTTGACTATTTTTAGCTGATTCTCATGTATGGGACAATGATTTGAGCTTCATGGCTTTCCTATCAAACAATTTGAGCTTCATGGCTTTCCTATCCAACAAAATACCATCTAAGTTCTAGCTACCCAAATATTGTTACAGAATATGGTGAAGAAGCTTACATAATTTGGGGGATGAAAGAAAGAGAGAAAACCCAAACAATTACGGAGTGATCCAATACAAACACACATAACCATTGATGTTCAATACTATCAGCAGAAAAAAAAAATCTGTAATAATGGTCTAGAGATTTATAAATGTTCAAAGTTCTAGCTGAGATACAAGCTTTTGGATTAAAAAATGTGTCTTTTTCATGTAACATTTCAGACCACTCATAGTGATTCATCATTAGGAAGAAGCATATTTGATTTTTGAATCGCTTTCAAGAATTCATCATGAAGAAGAAGAAAATATGAATTTTTAATCACTCTCAATGATTCATCATTAGAAAGAAGCAAATGTAAGATATGTTCTTCCTAATTCTTTATCTTGAGGAATAAAAATACACAATTTTTATCCAAAAGCTTGCATCTACAATTCATGGATTGTGGAAAACTTACACTATATAAATTCTTGTTGCCCAAATACTACTAAGAGAATATGATAAAAAAACACAGGATTTTTGGGATAAAAGAAAGAAAAAGAGAAAATCCATATTGTCACAGAATGTGATTTAGAGTATTGATAAATTTATTTTTTAACACAATCTAATCCAAAAAAAAACTTCAATAATTCCATACCATATGATTCAATGAAACAAAATAGGTAAGCTTCAAGATTTCAAAGTCATATACAACTCATGCACCCTCTTTTGTGTACACTGAAAATGACTTCAACCCCAACCCTTACATTCACCAATTTTATAGGATAACAACTTGATTTTATCATAATGAAACCTCCTTGGAACATGCAATTTTCATTTTTTTTGTGAAACACAAAGAAGTTACCCAAACCCTGCAAATAAAAATGATTTCTCGAGGCAAGAAATCTGGTTCTCTTGAACACAAAAGCTGTATGTGAAAGGTGAATTAGCTTAGTTGAAAGAAGAAAGTAAACCCAGTCAAAGAATTCAAGTCTTCAATGCCTCGGCAAAGAGCACTGGACTAGAGAAAATCAAGTCACTATTGCTAAAAATTTCTCCAAAATCTTTCTCATATTTAGGTGCATGGAAAGATGAGATCCAAACCACTTTTTACTATTAACATGGGATTCAAACAAACACACAGTTACACATTTTTCTTGCTTTTTCCAAAAACAAAAAGTTCATATATTAATAAAGCTAGAGAATGGAGATATAGATCAGGTGTTTATATACACAGTATGTGAGTTAAAGTAGTTGTATAAATGATTATAAATTATAATTTTTTGTTGTGAACTGTTACCTTCTTTTTATCAGGTTTAAAGATCACAACTCCAACAAACCTAGATATCTAAAATGTGATATAGTCATGGATTATGACCTTTTTAGGCCATTAAAATAAGGGCAGGAAAAAATTAGTGAATCTTGTGATCACTCTGATCTAATATGCCAAACTTTTTTCTTGGGTCAATTTTAAATTTTATGAAGATGGCAGTGCTTGAAGCATGGGTTTCTTATGAAAAAGTTGTCCAAATCTGAGTAGTTAACAAAACAAAACCAACTCTGAGGGAGTTCACGTGCATACAAAGGTCAATCCAAACTGGATGTTTTTTTTCACAATCATTCAAATACACATTGCCTGCATGTCTTTGTAATATGGCAGTGCCTCTATTGAAGTATTGCCTATTGCTTTATCTCTTCATAATAGTAATCCTTTTCCCCTCCATATCATCCATGATGCATCTTTATCTCTGCCCATTCACTATGTATCACACTAAGAATCATTGATTTTGAGATCTTGATGACTACCCTACCATTTTAGATGATTGCTCCTCAAGATCTTTGTTGAAACTCTTTGAATAATCTATGACTACATTATGATTGATCTTCACAATTTCCCCACTATTTGTTTTTTATCTAAAATGTTTCCCTTAACATATTGGTGATGCTGCTCATTGATCCACAACTACACTTTGTCCTTAACATGACCTATAGTCATATGTTATACATTACATGAGAATGATGCCTCTTTTTTTGTTCTACATGCTACTTATGACATGTTTTCACGTTCTAGTATGAAAATTCCTCCACTTATGATAATATATCTTCTTTGCAATTGGCATCACTTTTGAATGCCTTATATGCTATCATTATCCTGATGGCTATTTCATGTTAATGACATACATTGTTTTGGAAATGATTAAGACTCTACTTTTTCCTTTGTCCTAACACATGGAGTTTTGTTATGTTATCAGACAACAACCATGAAGAGAGCACAATGATGACAGTAATGTAAAGACAATGAGAATTTAGATTGCAAGACATACTATTGTTATGACAGTAATATAGAACATGAGGTCATTGCTATTATAGGAGTCAAAAATAGTGTTTTTCATAGAGGTAAAATATTTTGAAGAGCACAATGGCAGTCTCTGTAACTTTAAGGCATCCCTAGATATGATAGGAATCATATAGCACAAGTTTCTAGCAAAGAGGAACACAATTATATTCAATGAGAAAAAGATTCATGGAGTTAGGACAATCAATAGATTGGAGCCATAAGTTCAATGAAGGAGTGAACCATACCTTTGCATTTCTTTGAATACTTCACATCACAAAAATGATCTTAGAAAATTTAAGAGTTCATGACAGTGAGCTTTCGACCCATATAGATAATGAAATGGAGACAAATGTTAACTATTTTTGTTTTGACACTTCTTTTGGACAGTAAAATTGTTTGTTCAGAGATTAGGATCAATATGAACCCTCTTCAATGTGACTAGAAAATACTAACTTGACTCATTTACAACCCTTGATCAAATAAACGTAAATATATTGTTGACTTTCAGAGTGACATTAAACAAACTTTACTGAGACTGTCTTACATTGACAGTTAGGTTGACATACCCCCAAAACCATTGTTAGATCAACTTGATGACCTTTACCATCCAATAAGAAGGTTCTTATATGTTTTTCAATTCCATAATCAATGCCTTAAATCATTACAAATTGAAGATATTCATGAATTAATCACATAAGGAATGATTCAAACAATAATAAAATGCATGGTGTAACCCACGTAGGGCATCAATTTTATTCTCATAAACAAAACCATTTAAACTAAGATCAATCCCATCTTGAGAAAGAAAAGGGAAAAAAAGACCAATGCTTGAGAAAGAAAAGGGAACACATTCACTACCTTGAAGATTGAACCGAAGAAGCAATGGAGATGAATGAAATCTCTGAGATATATGTCATGAATCCTTCTATTTTGCTGCAAAAATGCTTTCATCCTTGCCTGCAGCTAATGGAAAAGATTGTTTGTGCATATACCAAAACCCTTCAATCCACAAGCGTGGGAAGCCAAAATATGTTTCTTCCCATTACCAAATGCTCAATCCTTGCAGGAGGGAAGCCAAAATATTGTTTTGGCCATTACCAAACGTTGTAAAATGCCCCATCACGATTTTTATGTGTCCCTTTTGTATATCTTATTAGTAATTAATTAAATTAATATGGCTCATTCTATTTTAACTTTTAATTAATTGAATTTTTTTTTTAATTAATTAATAATTATAATAAATAATATATTTTAGGTGATCTATATTATATAGAGATTGGTGCTATATTTATTTTGTCTTTATTATTTTTTAATTTATATTTAAATAATTAATATAGTTTTTGCTAAGAGTTTATATAGGATCAAGAGGCAACTTCTAAGTCTAGTGTTCTTTATAATGTATCTCAATCGGGCAAAGTTTTCTACTGATTTAAGCTCAAATTATGGTTCTCTTGTTAACTACTATTTAGGAATGAGAAGACAAAAATGATGTCTTCCTTCTTGAAAATGTGATTCTCTCACTGAAACTGTTGTTCACACCACTAAAGCTATGTTCTAACTGCACTTGAATCATCAAAATCTTATATATCCTTCTCATTGATCACCCTTTCCCATGAGATTCATTCTTTTTCTCATGCCTTATCTGATGTTTACATTTCAAACAGTTGTTCATTAATGAAATCATGCGTTTATGGCACATTTACTTGCTCTGTACTCCTGTTCATCATGCATCCGCTACCATTCTTTAAAAATCTTTTCATTACTATTCGTGACAAGTATTTTTCTTCACTGGACGGAGTCATCATCTGATATCTAGCCACCATTTTCTCCTCCATTATTTCTACGAATAAACTAGAGTTTTTCCCCTAACCCGCACATGCAACCCAAGTTGAAATTCTTGGATTAAAAGTTTGATCCAAGAGTCAAAGAAAACTTTAACTTCCACATTTCCCTCCATTACTTTATATGTATGGTATTTTTATAAAATTATCAATTGCACCTTGTTATGCAATGGGTATGTCAAAGAGGTATGAAAGGTTGGTTTAAAAAAATTGACCTATGTTTTTTAGATATATTTCTATATTACATGAGGTGAATTGGTGGACCATTTTGTGAATGTTGTTTGTGTAACAAATTTTCAATGGAGAAGTGATAGCTACAAATTAATTAAAACAAATCCTACGAAATAAGAAGACATTTAGGCTCCATTATTGCACCACCCTAACTTTCCCAATTCTCACAAAAAAGATAAATTAAATTGAACAAATAAAGTATTAAATTTAAATATAATATATACTTTTTTATAATATTATTAAAATTGACCAAAAATTATTAACAATAGAAATACAAATACATTTATATCAAATGCATAAATAAGGATTATGATAGTATATCAAAGTGAAGGGTAATTTGTTGATATAAGCTTCTACTTGTACAAAGATAATAAGCTCCTATTTGTACTAAGAATATAAGTATATGATATTATCAAATGTTAATGTGTAAAGAAGTATTAATAATTCATTTATTCATTTTTATTATAAGGGTGACTAATTATTTAGTCATTTTTCCCAATGACCAAATTGGTCATTTATTTAGTCATTTTAGTTGTGATTTTACCTGATGACCAAATTGGTCATTTATTTAGTCATTTATATTTGTGAATTGCAAAAAAATGGTAGAACATGATCAATTTTAGTCACATGACTAAAAGTTTTAGTCACGTGGTCATTTATTTTCCCAAAATCTACTAGTGTCGCCTTAGATCTTCATATCAAATTTTCTTGTTCGTAGATCTTGTAACAAACTTCATTTAATTCATTTCCTCATCCAGCTCATCATCTCTTTGCATTAAATTTGATCTTATCATCATTTAATATCAGTAACTGTACTGGGTAAAACTTGTTTTGCAGCTCAGTAACTGAATTCATTCACTGCTATGTGTCTAGCTCATCTTCGATGCTCAGTGCTCGGTAACTATAACTGACTCACATAACATTATTTTGACTGACTCTGTCTATCTCAGTAAAGTAACTCTTTCAGTCATAACTTAATTCAGTGCAGTTCCTGACTTGATCAATCAAATGTACCAATTTGATAACATCAAATATATAATAGAAAACAAATATATCATCATTACTTCATCATTGTCTGATCTGTATTTGTCACCCATTTAACTTATCCTCTTAAGATATGGTAACATAATAAAAATCAATTAATAAATTGCTTGACATCAATGACAAAACAACAACTGATCTAACCATTTCTACAATCTGATACTCGACATCACTCAGTCTTCATCATCCCCATCATATATTCATCAGTTAATCAACAAAAAGATCTTTGATAATGCAATGAACCTCTTGAAACTCTACTCCAATAGAGGCTATGATTTTTTTTTCTTGCTTAGAACATATATGATATTGATCCTTTGCTCATGAAAGGTGTCGATAACACAATGAAAAATCTTTATGACACTTAATGAATATGAGCAAATGGGTATGTGCAAGATCATGAGGAACCAAAAAGTGACGATGTGAAAAAAAATCCACTTTTCACTCGTCCAAAAGTGCATGGAAACATTTGTTGAATTTTTAGTAGGCCTGGGTGTCAGTACACCTAGAAAAACCTGACACCAAAGCACAAGCCTAATTGGGTACCCAAATCCTGTGGCATAAATCAAAACCCGCGAGCCATTTTCCTCATTTCTCATTGTTTTAGGATTGGAAAACGGCTCTATATATCCTATACTCAATTTTTTTGGGTACCTGATTTCTCTAACAACAAATTTGACTCTACAGTATATATGGTAAGTAAATTCTTGGTATATTTTGATTAATTAATTTCATTTTGATGTTAAATGAAGTTTTTTTGGTTGAAATAGGGTTTTGTATATATATATTTTTTAATATATGAAATCAAATTAAAATTTATATTTATTTTTTATTTAATTAGGCATGGCTGACAACAATGAAGAAAATAACCCCCCCACCAAATAACAATCCCCAAAACAATCTAGAACCGCTTCAAAACCCTCGATCTTTTGAGGATTTAATACACAATAATTTGTACACTATACGGGGGTTCCAAAAAACATATCAGAATATACCTACATTAGGTCCCATGCTCAACACCCTAAATACTATTGTTTAAAACATTGACACACTTACATGACAACATAATGCTTCTCTTCATTGGCGTGATGATATGCATGCCCAATTTGATGACGGGCGTGACCACGATGGGGTTACGACCCTTAATATAACTAAAGAAGTTATATCCTCCCTTTTTGTGAATCCTAAAACCAGATTAAAAGTTGACTCCAAAAATCCCAAATTATCAATTAAAGGGTGCATAAACGATGCAATGCATACACAGTTTTGGGATCACTAGTGGATGGTTTTTGATAAACCACCCCATAGCAATTTGGAGCTCCCTTTCTATTTTATAAAAAAATTATATGCTTAGTTTGTGCTTGGTCACAATGTAAATTATTGGAGCATGAGGCCCAACATGGGCATAGACGGAGGAGCTCCTCAGACTAGGCCATTTTCCTAGTGAAAAAAGGCCACTACCTTTGTCCCCCCACTGATGTCGCACCCCCTCCTCCAGTGAAGCATCCTGATATCATTAAAGAGGCTGCCTCATAGAGTATTAGGGCCATTCACATGCTGAGTGATCAGTTGATTGCATAAACATGATCATTGTTGCCTCATGGTGTGGATGATGTTGGCGCATCAACATCTGGTAGTAGTTCACATGTATGCGTGCCTCATACTTGCATTATGTGCAAGAATTTGTGCCTCGAACCGCTTATTGGTGTTGATACATATATGTATGTTATTGATGAGGAGGATACATGAGACACAACTATAGAGGATGCAACACCTCATGGAGCATCTGCATCTCATGAGAGTGTTGAGGAGGGGTACGCAGAGCCATGAAGTCCTATTGATATGGAAAGAGTAAACATTATAAATAAATTTGTCACATTACTTATTTAATTTAAAATTAATTTTTTTATTTAGATTAGTTTTAATGACTACATGCACTTATGTATACATATTTGGTCCATTTATGTTCAGTCGATGATAGAGGAGGAGTTGAGACAGGTGGATGACTCCACAATTTTGGCCATTTCATTTGGCCTTAAAACCTATATAGTATATTATAAATTATGTACCCATTATTTTATTTTTATATCATTTGGTGTACATGCTTAAATATCTATCAATTAGAGAAATAAAATTCATACATTTACTAATATATTGTCATCTTATTGTACTCTTGCAGGTATCAGCTGATGTCAGTGGGGGGCACGAGGGGGTTCCTTCTTCATGTGTCGACAAAGGAAAGCTAATTAATTATTTAAGATTAATTATGCATGCATAAGTATGCCACTTGTGTGTAGTAATAAATATTTAACATGCACTTTATTGTATAGGGTGTGGCTCTAGATGATGTCCTGACATAGGTTCAAGAGCCTTGGCTGAAAGACATCTCGATTCAGAGTGATAGCCCGATTATACGTAAATTTACATATTGTTATTTGTATTTTGTAACCAGGGTTGGTATGATGAAGTAAATTTATATATAATTGACTACCTTTTTGACTCTCATGGGCTACTCCCAGTGCAAGGGAGGCCCCATGAGAATCTTTCATATCTTTGTTGACCCAGCCAACTATTCCAGAGGAGAGATCGGTGGACGTAAGTTTTAATTTTAGTTTAATCAATTTGTAATTTTATTATGCTATCATCCTATTTTGTAAATTTATTACTCTATGTTGCACCTTGGGCCCCTGCACCACTCTACTAATGTCATTATTGCAAATATATATTTATAGGTCAGAGTTGGTATTGGTGGCATTGTCCCTTCGCTACCAAAGGCTCATCTAAGAACACCTGATCGTGGTAGGCGATCGAGAGGCCATGTACAGATGTTTGTATTCTGTTATAATTTATAATTAAATTAGTGTTTGAATTATGAATTATATATATGTACAAATCATATAAACTAGGCAATCTAACTTGGGATTGAACTCATTTTTGATGCAGGATCAATCAGAGCCAAATAGTTCTTCAAAGAGGCTACATTTTGATGACCCCCCTACAACATAGGATTAGGTTTAGCCGTGTTAATTTAGAGATGCCACTTGGCACATTTTGAGATGACATATATGCCCCATTGTACACCTGGAAACATTGATTTTATAGATATTTTGAAATGACATGTGCCATATTTGTATATGGAGATACTTTTGATACTTTCTATATATAGAACATTTTCATTTTTATGTTATATTTGTGTCATCTTTTATATGTACACATTTATTATTCATGTATATGGAATTGAATGGTGAAGTTATATATTGACTATGATTATGATTGTTATATCTTGAAGTTATATTTTGAAGTTATATTTGATTATCATTATGATTTAAATTATATCTTGTTGAAGTTATATGTCAATTTGTTTGAATTTGTTATAATAGATGTAATAAATTACTGAGATCACTTAAATTCTCCTTTGTTTTTTAACAATACCAAAATCCTTCCTTCAATAGTACATCAACTTCTAGACTATTTTTGGTTGTTTTCTCCAAAAAATTTAGCAGCGACTATTTTTGGTTGTTTTTTCCAAAAAAATTTAAAATTTTTCCAAAACTAATAAGTGTTTTAGATACCCTTTATCAAGTTATAAAAAATATGTCAAACTAAACCCATATTGTTTTGTAACATCATGCTCAAAATTTGTTGTCCTTAGTCAGATACCTTGGGGACACTTGGGTCGAGCGTGGTCGTGAGCGTTCCAGTGACTCCGTGGGTGGAATGGGTTTGTCACTATAGTTTACCCAGCCAACTGCAGCTGATGGAATAGACAGTTTGATGCCAAGATAGACATTTTCAAAGATGCACTACAGAGCTACTTTCAACTGACCCTCACTACAAGTTTTGGTATCAACTGAGATTGCTTTGCCAAACGTAAATAAATTTGAATCACCCAAAACTGGGAGAGGTTATTATAGACCTTGAAAACACAATCCCATAGCCCCTAATGGTTTTTCAATACCTCTCACAAAGTCTGTGATACGATCCTTGGAAGATCATTGCCCAATCATGCTTAGTGCACCTTGGGGACACTTAGGTCGAGCATGGTGGCGAGTGTTCCAGTGAATCCATGGGTGGAATGGGTTTTTTAATGGTGTTTACCTGGGAAATCAGAGCTGATGGAACTGATAGATTGATGCCAGGACAGACAGTTTCAAAGATACAGTACAGAGCTACTTTCAACTGACCCTCACTACAAGTTTTGGCATCGACTGAGATTGCCTTTCCAAATGAAACCAAATTCAAATTGCACAAAAATGAGAGAGGTTGTTTTAGACTTAGAACCATAATCTCATAGCCCCTGACAATTTTTGAATACCTCTCACGAGGTCTAAGATACGAGCCTTGGAATATCGCTGCCCAATCGTGCTTAGTGCACCTTGGGGACACTTGGGTCGAGCGTGGTCGTGAGCATTCCAGTGACTCCATGGGTGGAATGTGGTTGTCACTAGTGTTTTCCTGGCCAACTAAAGCTAATGGAGTAGACACTTTGATTCTAGGACAGACGGTTTGAAAGATACACT
>MU225860.1:1982278-1995857 GCA_018584345.1 Thuja plicata
ATATACACACACACACACACACACACACACACTCATGAACAATGAGCTTGAAACCATTATTATTTTGTCTTGGAAACATTTATGAACTAAAAGATCTCTATTAAAACCCCGAGAACAAGACACCCTTGAAATAATAGTGAAAAACACACTCAAGGACAACAATGCAACCCTCACAGTCTGAAATATATTAGTTTATCAAATACATTCAACAAACCATAAAGGAAAAAAATGGGTTCATGATCTAGATTTGAAACCCTACCTCTTATCCACAAAATATTGTCTTTTCTTCTATTTTTTGTCCTCTAGGAAAGATTTTAACATTTCTTTGGATTTTCTGCTATTTTTGTTCAATAAACTTGTTGTTCTCTTTATTAGATCTGTCCTTTTACTTTAGAAACTTGTTGTCATCCTTGTCATTAAGGTGCTCTTTGTGAAACCCAACTTTCTCAAATACTACTTGCTCATTGAGATGAATACTTGCTGTTACATGTCTATATCTACTCATTTCTTTACTGAATATGCAACTCTATGCTCAAATGTGTTTTTCATTAACTCTTTGAATCTTGTTGTTTACTCAATGAAAATCCACAGTTTTCTCCCCATTATTGTTGCCCTCTCTGTTGTTCATAAAAGACCTATTGTTAAGACAATTATTTTATTGAATGAAAATTATTGCTCCCTCCATAAAGCTTGATATTTTCCTTAAACTCTGTCTTCTTAGCAGCCATGATGAAAAAACATAAAGATAGGGCTTCATACTCTATTTTCTCCTTAGCCACATGTTAGAGTTTGAATTTAGAAACTTAAAAAGTTTTGAAAACTTAAAACTCCTTAAACAAAAAGCACACGACTTTTCTTCTTAAAAAATTCCCTTTTCAATCTAGATAAAGAATAAATTTACATAAAAGAAAAGACACTATACATAACAAAAGACCTTTTATATACTTAAATGCACTTGTGAAAATGTTGAAATACATTTAACTCCCCCTTGACTCTTAAACTTTTGCAAATAAATATTTTTAGAATTAGGTCTCCAAATAGTCCTATTTTTTTGGCCAGGGAAAAAAAAAGTTAACAAAAACCCAACATTTGTTTACTTTGTTATGGAGCTCTTCCTAGGTTCCAAGGCTTTTTTAAAAGGGTGCTCTAAATGATTATGTCATACTGCAGTTGAAACTCTAGAAAGCTTCTTATAAATGCCTTAGTGTCTTAGCTTGATCACGACCTATAGCTTCCTCATTGGACTCATATCTATAAAACTTGCTAGGATCATCATGTGAACATTACTAGTGAATAAGAGATTGCAACTATAACATTTTATGTAACATACTATCATTGTATGAAACAAATATGAAAGGTCCGATTTCACTCCACCCCAACAGTGGTTCATACTATAATTCTTTTGGAACTCTAGATGGATTCTTTGAAAAGCCTCTAGTTGCCAGATTTTAATTCAGTTGTATTGACATTAGTGTGGTCAGTGCCCATCAACTCTTTGAATCACTATGGAAGTTTCTAGCATAGTGGATACCCACATTGACATGATGTCAAAAATGTGTCTC
Source organism: Thuja plicata (assembly GCA_018584345.1). NCBI lineage: Eukaryota > Viridiplantae > Streptophyta > Pinopsida > Cupressales > Cupressaceae > Thuja > Thuja plicata. Next base: position 1,983,841 of record MU225860.1, read on the forward strand.
CTGCAAGATTGATAAGTTTCCTTTTCTAACCTTGATTGGAAGACTTGGCAAGTCTCTTCCTTCCTATATTTCCAAAAAAGCCATAGAATCTTAACTAATAAAAGAAGCCAAAAAATATAAATTGAACCAAGGCCTTTAATATAGGATTTAAAGCATATGATGAATATTGTTAGAAGTCCAAGAGCCTGACCTAGATAATAAGATGGACCAGACCTCTTTAGAAAAATAACAATTGAGAAAAATATGCTCAATAGTTTTAGGCACTCTACACAGTGGACATAGATTAATACTAGTATCATACATTAGAAGTTTTATCACCATCAAGAGCCATTTGAAGCAATATTTTGGACTACATATGGATAAGGATTTTGGACCATTTGAAATTGCAATATATTAGACCACATATGGATAAAGATTTTGGACCATTGAGATAAAATCCAAATTCCATCTATATCATTGAAGTGAATTGTTGTAGCATCAGTCCTCATCATGGAGAAATATATAATTTTTGAAGTAACTTTTTTTTTACATTGTCCCATCACACCATTTAGCATTCTTAACCATAGTAGACTCAAAAGAAAATTTGATAAGGGAAATAGTTTGAAATCTTCCCTTACCATTAAATATGTCCTCCAATGATACTATGACACACCATATTTAGTGTTCATATTAGACCATCATCTCAATTACATATTTTCTATAATATGTGAAATTGTTTTAATGCCTTTACAATGCCATAGTCTGGAAGTGTTAGGAATAGTCCCAAGAGATAATTGAGAGGGGGGGGGGGGGTGAATCAGTTATCTACTAGTTTTAATTCTTTTATCCAATTAAGTACAGAATAACATTAAGCATAAATAAAACAAGATAACACAGAATAGAAAACAAAAATTTTGGTTATGAGGAAACCAAAATAGGTAAAAAACCCAGTGGGAATTAGCACCCACAAAGAACTGTACTAGAGTATAATGATCCCTATTGGAAGATCTTACAACCCTGTTAGGAGTTGATCTTTACAATGCAATAAGTACAGTGATCTAGTTAAGGGTCGAACCCTGTTAGGAGTCTTTTTCAAATAACCCTGTTAGGGGTGAGGACACACTTACCAAGAGCTCACTACTAAAATGATGAAGGCTGCAACCTTATGTAAAATAGATATACACTATATATGACAATTGAATTGTTTAAATAGAATTGATGTATTGATTAGTTCCAATGAATTGTATGCACTCTCTACTTCTTCACATAGATCTTTAACTGATGAATGAAATATCTTTACTATCCCAAAACAACCAGCATTCTTCTTTGTTCTTTTTCTGTCTCTTTTCTTATCATTCATGCTTGGTGATCACAAATGAACTGCTATATGTATCTTATTCAAAAGATATGATCACGTCGGCTGTAGGAATCCCTTCAAAACTTTTATTGTCAACTAAACTAAGCACACAACATAATTAGAACCGCACAACTCAAAATGAATAGACACATCACTTCACATAGTCGGCTCCACCAAAATCACTCAAACGTCACACTTTAGATGAAACACATTTAGCACCTTTGGTTAATCATCTTTGAATCATAACTAAACATGAATCTGAACATGCATATTCAAAAGATAGGTGCAACTGAAGAATCAATAAAATTACTCTCAGCTCTCAAAAACAATCCTCTGAAACTATGGCTGGTAAACAGATCAACATAACTCAACTGTAATTGAACTTATGAATCTGTGTGTATGAACATGGTATAATAACTATGTCTTCAACATAAAAACAACCACACAAGGCTCCAACATATCCATATTGAAAATTGAAAATAGTACACTGTTGTATACTATATGTTATCATCAATAACAAACATACAGTCAACTATTTGTGCAAAGGAAAATCTCCAACAATCTCCCCCTTTGGCATTGATGGAAACATATGATATGAAAAACACCATCAATCCAAAAGTGTCTTCTTTCTTTTTACAATCTTCTCAATATCCTCATCAAAAGTTCCTCTTAACTACTATATCTCTTTTTACTGTGTTTTTATGACTTTATAGTCCCCTAGAGTATATGCTCCCCCTTACTATATAGTCCCCCTTTGACATCAATGGAAAATGATGCCAAATATAAATAAGCATAGGTACTACTCTAGAAGTAGAGTATTCAACCACTCATCAGTCACCAAGGGCTGATGCATTTGCTGTGAATTCTAATCAGACTCGAGAAAGAGAATTACTCCCAGCTTCTTCCTGAGATACTTAAAAGTATCTTTTGATAATGGTTTCATAAATATGTCTACCAGATGATCTTTGGTGCTCACATAATCCAGCTTCACTTCTCTCTCTGCAACTTTTTCTCTTAGAAAATGATATTTTATTTCTATGTGTTTTGTCTTTGCGTGCATCATAGGTTTTTTTGACATATTAATAGTGCTAGTGTTGTCACAATGAATGATAATAGGATAATTAACCTGAATTCCAAAGTCTTTAATCATATTCTTGATCCAAACCATTATTGAACAATTCAATGTTGTTCTTACATACTCAACTTCTGCTGTTGACTGAGAAAAATAGTTTTGCTTCTTGCTTTTCCAGGTAGCCAACCCGTCTCCAAGAAATACTACTCCTCTTGAGGTACTCTTTCTATCATCAATGCAACCTACCCAATCTGCATCTATGTACACATGAAGTTCTACATTTTCTAAATTAGGATACTATAAACGATAGTCTATAGTTCCCTTTTAAATATCTAAATATTCTTTTTATTGCCATTAAGTGATTCTGTTTTGGTTCAGCTGAAAATCTCCCAACAATGCTAACTTCATTAGAAGTATTTGGTCTAGATTGAGTGAGATATATGAATTTTCCAATCATGGACTTGTAAAGTACTGTTTTGTCAACTACTATGGAGTCATCACTTTTAGAGAGCTTGCTTCCTGTTATCATAGAAGTTCTTACTAGCTTTTGATCTTCCATCTTGAATGTCTTCAGTATATCCTTCACATATTTAGACTGATTTATGAATATGCCTCTGTCTCTCTGCTTTACATTTAATCCCAAAAAGTATTTTATAGGTCCAAGCATGCTCATTTTGAATTCACTATGCATTTCTTTGGCAAATTCTGCACTAAGCTTGTCGTTACCTCCAAAAATTATGTCATAAACAAAGATAGCAACAAGTAATAGTCCTTCAAGTGTCTCTCTTATGAATAAGTTACAATCTTTTTCTCCCTTTTTGAATCCAATATTTTTCAAGTACCCATCAAGTCTCTCATACCATGCTCTTGGGGCCTGTTTAAGTCTCTAGAGGGATTTCTTTAGTTTGCATACCATGTCTGGTTTGTCTAATAATTTAAATCCTTCAGGCTGCTCTATGTAGACTTCTTCCTTCAAGTCACCATTCAGAAATGCTGACTTGACATCCATTTGATATACTTTAAAGTTTTTGAATGTTGCCTAAGCTAAAAACAACTTGATAGCTTCCAGTCTACTCATAGGGGCAAATGTATTAGAATAGTCAATTCCTTCTCTCTGCACATATCCTTTACATACCAATCTTGCTTTGTTTCTTAACACTGTACCATCTTTATTCATTTTGTTTCTGAATACCCACTTAGTTCCATTCACATTTTTGTCACAAGGTCTAGGGACCAATTCCCATGTATCATTCTTGACTATCTGATCTAATTCTTCTTGCATTGCATTTTTCCAATCTCAATCATTACACGCATCTTCAACACTTAAGGGTTCAATTTGTGAAAGTAAACATACCTCTTCATCAACGGTTGAACCTTTTTCTTTGGACCTTGTCAAAACTTTATTGCTCTGATCTCCAGTGATATCTTCTTTTGAATGGTATCTAGATGTGTATTTTTAAATTTTAGGTATGACACTCTCATCTATAATCAGTGATTCCTCTTCACTTGGTTTAGGGTTATTGCATGATACATCAATACAGTCAAACATTTATTCAATAACTATATCTTTATTGATAGGTCTATGTTCATCTTCAATCATAGGTGCATAATCATAATATCTCTCTTGAATCATGAACTTCTCATCAATCTTCACATGTGCACTTTCAATGATTTTCTTCAACCTTAAATTAAAACATCTGTAAGCTTTTCTCTTAGTAGAGTAACCAAGAAAAATACCTTCATTGCTTCTAGCATCAAACTTACCAAAACCATCATCTCTCTTGATGTAGCAATTGCTTCCAAAGATTCTGAAGTATTTTAGTGTAGGTACATTACCAAACCAAAGTTCATAAGGTGTTTTGTCCTTGCCTAGTCTTAGTTGAATTTTGTTGATAGTATAGACTATTGTATTGATTACATCTCTCCAATAGGTGTGCGCAACTTTTCCTTCAATCATGATAGTGCGCGTTGTGTTAAGTATTATCATGTTTATTCTTTCTGCAATTCCATTTTGTTGAGGGGTTCTGGGTGCACTTAGTTGTCTTTTGATCCCATGTTCTTTTTAGTACTCAAGAAACTTGTCAGAGGTGAATTCTCCTCCTTTATCAGATATCAGACATTTAATCTTTAATCTAGACTCATTTTCAACTTTAGCTTTGAATATTTTGAATTTATCAAAAGCTTTAGATTTATCTTTCAAGAATGCAACCCACATTATTCTGGAGAAATCATCAACAAAAAAAATGAAATACCTTTCACCATAGTATGATCTTGTTTGAGTAGGTCCACATATGTCTGTATGCACTAGATCTAATTTGTTCTCTGTAGAGTTCTTTTTTCTTCTAAATGAGGTCCTCACATGCTTTCCCATCACACATTCCCTGCACATAGTATCAGCAGGTCTTGCAATACTAGGAAGGTCTCTTACTGCCTTTACATTGCTTATCTTTACTATGTTTTCAAAATTGATATGACAAAGTATTTTGTGCCATAACCAACTCTCATCCACTTTTGAAACAAAACAACTTACTTCAGAGTTAAGCTGGAAAAAATTACCTTTGGTCTTTGAACCTGATGCTATCATGTCTCCTTCTTTATTAATGATGCACCTGTTGTTTTTGAATTCTAACTAATATCCTTTATCGAGCAACTATCCAACACTTAGTAGGTTATGATGTAAACCATCAACATACAAAACATAATCTGTCTTGTTATTTCCATCTAAGGTGATAGATCCTCTGCCTATGATAGGTTTGGGATTGTTATCTCCAAATATAACCATGTCACCTTTGTACTTATCTAGATGTACAAATCTATCTTTGTCTCCTATCATGTGATGTGAAAACCCATTTTCTATGATCTAGTCTGTTCTGATGTCTACTTGTGAAACTAAAGCCAATTATTGTGATTTCTTTTCATCTTTGATTTCTATTTCATCAATCATTTTTTCAATATCTTTAATTGCAATGAATCCAATTTCATCCTCTCCTGAATCATCATTAGTCACACCATCTTTAGCATGATATAATTCCTTAGTATATTTGAGCTTGTAATCTATTCTAAACTTCTTGACTCTTCTAGGGCACTTGGATGCAAAATGGCCAACTTTGTTGCATGAAAAACATTTGAATCATAGCTGTCCTTCATATTTTCCTTTACCTTTCCTTTCTTTCTTAGCAATCATAGAAATGATTTCTTCTAGTTCTGTATCCAATTATTCTTTCTCAATATTACTAGAGATGCTCAAGGATTTCTTACCATGGACTGAGGCTTTGAAAGCTGTTTCAATTTTGGGTTATGTCTTCAATCTTGATATCTCAAATGCTGAAATTTTTCTGATCAAGTTTTCTCTTTTTAAGACTTTTGAGAATTGCATGGTTTCATCCAAGATGTTTATCTTTCTTTCATAATCTTTTGTCAATGTAGTCATTAGTTTGTCCATTATTTTTTCATCTAAATTTTCTCCACCATGGTTTCTGATTCCTGAAACTGCTTCATCAATCCTCTGATTGTAAGCTTTGATGTTTTCTTTAGGTAGCATTTCTAAATTGTTGTATATTTTCTTCCAAGTCTTTCTACATGCATTCTTGGCTTGGATGTCTCCTTCAAACATGTCTTTTATGTATTTCCATATTGAATGTGCTTTATCTTCCTTCTTAATCTCAGAAATTTCACTGTCAGATAAGGCACTGATTAGGGCTTCTTTAGCAATTGCATTTTGGGTGAATACTTCCTTTTGTTTAATAGTAGAGTCTTCTTCTGCAAGATCTTTCAAAGTAGGAACATCAATTGCATGAGTAGAAACCTCATAGATCTCAAAACCAATGCACTGTAGACATGTTATAATTTTTTTCATCTAGTCAAGATAATTTTCTCCATCAAACTTAGGACTCTCTTTTTTGAAGTACGTTGTATGATCTACCTTAAACTGTTAGGATTTCTCTCTAAGGCACTTGGCTCTGATACCAATTGTTAGGAATAGTCCCAAGAGATAACTAAGAGGGGGGGGGTGAATCAGTTATCTACTAGTTTTAATTCTTTTCTCCAATTAAGTAAAAAATAATATGAAGCATAAATACAACAAGATAACACAGAATAGAACACCACAATTTTGGTTACGGGGAAACCAAAATAGGTAAAAACCCCAGTGGGAATTAGCACTCACAAAGAACTGCACTAGAGTATAATGATACTTATTGGAAGATCTTACAACCCTATTAGGAGTTGATATTTACAATGTAATAAGTACAGTGACCTGGTAAGGGTCAGGCCCTGTTAGCAGTATTTTATAAATAACCCTGTTAGGGGCGAGGACATACTGTCAAAGAGCTCACTGCTAAAATGATGAAGGTTGCAACCTTCTGTAAAATAGATATACACTATATCTAATAATTGAACTATTTAAATAGACCTAATTTCTTGATTATTTCAAGTAAATTGTATGCACTCTCTGCTTCTTCACATAGATCTTTAACTGATGAATGAAATAGCTTTACTGTACCAAAAAAACCAGCATTCTGCTCTGTTCTTTTTCTATCTCTTTTCTTATCATTCACGCTTGGTGATTGAAAATGAACTTTTATATGTATCTTCTTCAAAAGATATGATCACATCGGCTGTAGGAATCCCTTCAACACTTTTTTTGTCAGCTAAACTAAGCACATAACATAATTAGAACCGCACAACTCAAAATGAATAGATGCATCGCTTCACATATTCGGCTCCACCAAAATCACTCAAACATCACACTTCAGATGAAACACATTTAGCACCTTTGGTTAATCATCTTTGACTCATAAATAAACATGAATCTAAACATGCATATCCCAAAGATAGGCACAACTGAAGAATCAATAAAATTACTATCGGCTCTAAAAAAAAATCCTCTGAAACTGTGGCTGGTAAACAAATCAACATAACTCAACTATAACTGAACTTCTAAATTTGCGTGTATGAACATGGTATAATAACTATGTCTTCAACATAAAAACAACTGTGCAAGGCTCCAACATATCCATACTAAAAATTGAATACATTACACTTCTGTATACTATATGTTGTCATCAATGACAAACATACAATCAACTATTTGCACAAAGGTAAATCTCCAACATTAAGAACATTCATATAACTGATAAAGTGGTTAATAATTATGGACAAGATTCCACCAAATAGATCTAGAATCAAATTTATTATTTCTATCATAGCTATAGAAATCAAAACCAATAACCTTCAACCAATAACCTTATTTCTAACCAACTCCCAAGATTTCCAAATGCTCTTTAAAATACTAGAATCAATGGATTCGATAGAGAATTTATCAAAAAGGGAGTCATAGATGTTCAAACCTCTCCAACATTTAATGTGTCTAGGGATGACAATTGAATTTTATTCCTAATAAGAAATTTCTAGAGATAATTGGCCTCAAGGGATTTTATAATCCATTTATTATCTCTTTAAGACCAAGTCCCCCTTGCAACTTGTTTAAACAAGCACCGATCCCACTTTAGTGTTAGAATAACTGAGAGGGGGGGGGGGGGGGGGGAATCNGGGGGGGGGGGTGAATCAGTGGCCTAAAAAATATTCCAATAAATTAACCCAAAAGCTTATTACCACAATTATAACCCTCTAGTTATCTTTAGTCCTACAAGAAGTATTCCCTGAAATAATCTTATCAAATAACTACTACTCAGAGTTCATTGTAAAACCTTATTCTTAATCTTTACCGATTAGCAGCAGTCTATCATTTACAAAAAGACAGTAAATAACTTAGTGTATACTGATAAATCCTATTTTACTAATGTGTAAAGAAAAACATGAAAGCAATGACTCATAAAAATATTTGACACATGGATTTTTAATGTGGAAACCCTGTTAGAGGAAAACCACTTGGGACTGGTAACCCAAAATTTTCACTCTTCTGAAGTGAGCTTGGTGAAGAGACAACCCTATTAAAGGTTACAAACACACTGTTAAGTGCGACCTTGTTAGAGGATTTATCACTAATAGTTAATCAATTGATATCTGGCATTTCATTATGCTATCTTCATGAATTAACCTTTTGATACTCCTTGGGATGTATCTCAATATATAAAGGATTGCTAGATCTTGCTCGGTTAAGAGACTTTCTGAATCAATAGTTAAGATGAAACAGTATATGATCTGTTCATATAAAAAACTATACTTTGCAGATGTTCATATTTATTGTAAGCTCATAATACCTTTCTGATCAATGTCTCTATTCAATATATTTGCTCCATTTCTTTCTTCTCGGTGATGTTGTGCTTCTATGTTGCTCTGTGTCTGCATAAATCTTTAGCTCTATTCTTTAGCTTAATTGATCAGGACTCTGTGAAGTTGTTCTTCACCAATATTCTCTCCAGTATCCTCTTCTCTATTCACCTCTCTTTCATAATAAATTATCTTGTCTCTTTATAGACATAATTTCACCATTTCTAAGTCCTTGAATTTCTTGTTCTTGGCATGATCCACAATTCTCACCTTTCTTGCTTTAATGCTTTACTTAATTTTTATCCCATAGATTTCTCCTTGACAACTATAATAAAACATCTTTAAAAGTCTCTCTTATCTCTGGCTTTTATCTTGTTGATGAAAACAATGTGATCAACTAGTTTACTCCATATTTAGCTCTTGCCAGCTAAGTCTTTTGTCATTTCTAAACTTTAGTTCTTTTCAATTTTTAACTCCTTGTTAGCTCGGTCTTGACTTTAGTTGTCCTTGGGCATCTCTATCCATCGGGGTTATCTATCCATCGATGTTTTTTTTCCATTGGGTAACACTGTGGTTCTGCTCATCGGTAATGCTTGCTCAGGTTTCTTGCTCAGGTATCACTGTGAATTTCCTCTTGGGGTTCTCTATCCATCAAGGTGAAATGTCTATTAGTGTTTATTGTCACTTAGTGTATACTGATATTTTATACATTACTGAAAGCATAACCTTTATCTCTCTAGTTCTTTGAAGTTGACACTATGTATATAACCAATCATATTATATCAAGTTGACATCAATGACAATACAATACATTAACTGATTTAATGCCTTGCATTAACTTTTTGCAGCTTGGTGATCATCAACTTAACATCTTCAAACATTCAATCAGTTATGATTCATCAATCTCTCCCTTTGGCATTGATGGAAACACACTATATTACTACTAATACAATATGAAATATATCAGTTGTAGTTCATCAATCTACCAAATTTATTATTCTATAACCAATACAAATGTCTGGCTCTCGGTAATCTCTTCTAGCTTAGATTTGTTTCTTGAAAAGTGCTTTCTTCAATCTTCTTTCCCTTTACTGGATAAATGTAGTAGCTTTAATTATGTCTCTCCCTGTGTTGTAGAATCTCTTCATTTGATGTTATCTTTCCTTTTTACTATTCCTCTCATTGATCATCTCTTTTTCCTTTGAAAGCAATTAAGTCATCTCTCCCTTATGATACTTCTCTTCCTTTTGATAGTCATGATGGATATTTCATATGTAATCTCTCCCTTTGGATATTCTCTCCCTTACAGGTAACATCTCTCTCAAGTCATCTCTCCCTTTGAAAAAAATGCTAAAGTATATCCTTCCTCCTTTTTATAATATACTCCTTGAATTTCCCTATCCATCAGCAATATAATGACTCTGGTGTTCAGTGCAGATATGTACCTTGTTTTATACTGATGTATCTATTGCATTCCATCTCTTTTCTTTCCTCAACATGAATGATCTTCTGATTTTGTGTAGGCTGATGTAGCCTCCTAGTCATCTTACTGACCAATAGACAATGGCCAGACCCCTAGTCTCTTTCTTAGGTATTCAAATGTATCTTTTGGCAATGGCTTTGTGAATATGTTAGAGCAATTTTCAGCAGAAGCCACATATTCTTCTTCTGTAGTCGACTATGAGATGCATCCTTTCTTCTTACTTATCCATGTGACAAGTCTATCACCAATGAAGAATTCTCCTCCAGTTGTGGTCTTTTTGTCATCTAAGTTTCCAGCCCAATCAACATCTGTATAGACTTGAAGCTCAAATTTGCCTTCTCTTTTATACCATAAGCCATATTCCTCAGTGTTCTTTAGATATCTCATAATTCTTTTGACAACAGTCATGTGTAATTGCTTTGGATTAGCATAGAATCTTGCAACTATTCCAACTGCATGTGCTATATATAGTCTAGTATGAACAATATACATTAGTTTTCCAATCATCAATCTATACAAGGTCTGATTTACCTCATTTGAATTATCTTCCTTTGTCAACTTACATCTGGTTTCCATAGGTGTTCCAATTGGCTTGAAATCTTCCATCTTGAATATCTTCAACACTTCCTTGAAGTATTTGGATTGTGTGATATATATGCTTGCATCTTGTTGAAGAATCTGTAGACCAAGAAAAAATTTGATCTCCCCAAACATTGACATCTAAAACTCTTTTCTCATTTCATTAGGAAAATATTTACACAACATATCATTACCCCCAAATATGATAGCATAAACAAATATTTCAGCAATAAGAATATTATCACCAGAATCTTCTTTTAAGTACAGATTGCTATTTTCACTTGTTCTTACAAATCCAATGCTTATGAGATAGGAGTGGAGTCTTTCATACCAGGCTCTAGGTGCTTGTTTCAATCCATAAAAGTCTTTTTGTAGTCTACATACCATGATTCTGTTGTTAGGATCAACAAACCCTTCTGGTTATTCAATGTATACCTCTTCTTCTAGTATTCCATTTAGGAATGCAGATTTGATATCCATTTGGTATACCTTGACTCCTTTGAATGTAGCATAAGAAAGAAAAATTATTACTCCTAGTCTAGAAATGGGTGTAAAGGTTTCTCCATAGTCAATACCTTCTTGTGCATACCCCTTGCATACAAATCTTGCTTTGTTTCTTGTGACTTCTCCATTTTCATTAAACTTGTTTTTGAATATCCATTTGGTACCGATGAAATTCTTGTCATCTGGTATGGGTACTAATGTCCATGTTCTGTTCTTCTTAATCTGTTCTATCTCTTCATTCATAACATAAACCCATTCGTCATTTTCAAGTGAAGTATTAACACATTTAGGCTCAAAATCACAAATTAAACATCTAGTGTTCTGTGACTTACTTCTTGTTCTCATTCTAGCCTTCTTGTCTCCTATGATCTAGTTCTGTGGATGATGTCTTCTGAAATACTTGGTGTAAGTGTGTATTTGGGAACCTATTAAGAATGACACAAACACTCAATAGGTCATTGCATTAGTCCAAAAGGTTAGATAAAACATTCAAAACCACTAATATTGACCTATTGCCTTCTAACTAGAAAGAGGGTGATTAGTTGCATATCAGCCCTCATAATATGCTACAAATTAGTGACATATACTATCTAGCATGAAGGATTTAGTTCAAAACCAAGCTAAAAAGATGATAAAGTATGTATCCTAGCTCTAAAAGTTGAAATGAAATAATGCAAAAGCATGAAATAAGAAGTGCAATATGATTCTAAGAGTAATCCAACAGCATAACAATGTAATTTTGATCTAATGTGAAGGCTTATTTGCTCTCAAAATAGGCTTCTATTTATAGAAGAATGGGAGAGAGAGAGAGG